>JABUQX010051994.1:0-20000 GCA_015478945.1 Trachelipus rathkii
TAGAAGAGGTGATATGTGAATATTTGTTAAAGGTTTGATTAGGTGCATAAGAAGGTAAAAAGGTATTTTGGGGATGAGTCATTATATCAAGGAAGTGAAGGTTAATGGATCAAGTAGGAAAGTTATGAAGCATTGGGATGAAATCTGCAGGTAATAGATTGAAAATTTACAGGTGAATATAGTCAATGTATACAGGAGGCGAGATGGTGATTGAGATTTGGATTAGGAAGTTGTGTAAATTAAAAGCGTTTATGGAGGGTATATAGTTTTTCCGAGGGAATTGGAGGAGAAGCAGTTAATAGTATGCTTATATAATAGAGGTAAGGGAGAATGAAGGGAAACTGTAGATAATTATAATAGGGGTAATTAGTATTAATTGAAGTGTTTGTAGGGAAGATATACTTTATGTACTGATAATTTTAGTCGAAAGAGTATGGGCGCCGATGATGACTGAGGGACTGCATGTGAATGCTAAAAGGTGGCGTTCAGATGAGTGTATGAAAATATGTGTGAATTCGTAAAATCTTTAGGCATTTGAAGACAAATGAACTGATGAAAAATGAAGGGAAGAAGAAAGAATAAAATTGTATTTGGGTTTTATGAGATTTGTAATCAGGCGTAATGATTAGGAATCTAATATATGAAAAAGATCTATGGCAGGTGTATAGTATAGATATATGTAGGTGATTGATTGGTATATAGGTATACTTTTTATGAATGGAATCAATAAGTTATCTAATCAGACGATAGTGAATGCGAGTTTAAAGAACAAATGGTTGTCATAATTGATTGGTTTAATATTGATAGCCGGAGTGAAGGCAAGGGATTGAGATTTAATGTCCCTTGATTATCAATATATCTATATATAAATGGAATTGGGAGTTAGTAAAGAAATTAGAGATGGGGGGATGGCAGAAATGGTGTTTAAAAGAATGGAGAATGGCAGGAGAGTTAGGTTAGAGGTGCCCTATACTATTATATATATGGCGGATGATTTATGGTTTTGTTGGTGATCTTGAAAGATGAGTTTTGAGCAGGATTTGAGTAGATAGAGATTTGGCATTGTGTGTAAAATATAAGGAGGGGTTTGAAAATACGTAGATAAGAGGTAAGGTTATGGATTGTGAGTGAGGTACTAGTCACTCGGTGTGAAAAGTTATTTGATATGGTGAGTAACAGCTGGAACTAGTGTTCATGAGTTTAAAATATTTAGGATATATGTTTGGTATAAAAGGGAAACGAATGATTAAGCTGAATGAGTAGTAGAAATGTGAAATGGCAGGAATGTTGACAGTATGACAATTAAAAATCGTTATTCATGGATGTAAAAGTGGAACAAAGTCTTAAGTGCGCTAGGTTCTTACATGTGCTTGATGGTATGTTACTAGTGTTAATGTATAGTAGTGATGACTATGGTTGGAATAGGAGGTATAACTGAATCTAAAGTTCAAATGTTATGTTCAGATTAGGACATAATTCTGAGGGGCTTGTATTAGGTAATGAAAGAATTGATAAAATGTAAAGGACTGACCTATTAGAAGAGTTTATGTAGTGTTGAAAAAAGGGTAAAAATGATAGAGAATAAATGTATTAGTACCAGAGATGGTGCTTGGTCATAGTGGACAAGGATGCAATTATTGGACAGTCGGTTGGTTTAAGCGGCATTAATATGTGAGTGTGTTGGGAATCGACCTCTGGAAGAACCGAAGAAAAGTGGATTGGGTCAGTAAAGATGTCTGAGGGAGAGAAATGTGAGTTTGGTCGAGGCGAGAAGAAAGGTGCATATAGGATGCTGAATGGCGCGGGTTTTTGTGGAGGGGGTATGGTTGTGGCCCACCTGGGCCAGTGGATGAACCTAACACTTTTGACGTATATGCATAGTGGGAGGGTCCGTCGCGGTCGTGAAGCTCTAGGGTGGATCTTCTGACTGCGACGAGTTGTCTAACTTAATAGGTAACAGAGAGGGTTCAGTAAGAATGGTTTTTCTTTCGACTTGTGTCATTATCTTCTACTATCTTTGTCTCACTATTTCGCTATGCAGTGTCACCGCACTTTACCAAAAAGCGCAAGTCCGTGGGAAAAAAAGATGATGTATGATGACGATTCGATATGAGTGAGCATGATGCAATCCGACTGATCTGATGATGATAATATATCCCCTATATAATCATATATATAAGTATTATTATTTAATAACTCATACTTTACTATATCCTTTATACTACTATATCTAAAGATTTATCGAAATATATCTTTTAGTCTTATTAATAATATAATAATGATATTTATTATTATTATATCTTTCTTATCTTCTTTAGCTACGCTCTTTTTCCACTCAAGGATGGGAGTTAAGGTGGCGTCTAAAAGAGCACCGGAAAGAACCTAAGGAGAATATGACAAATGTCGAATAGAAGAAAGCCCAGCTTACCGCCCCTCTGTACCTATTATATTTAGTGAGAACTCGTCTCAGACAATATACTACTCCTAGAGCTTCATGGGACCTCCCGACTAGGACCCTCCATCATACAATCGGTTAAAACTCGTCAATTGTACATGGGTTCATCCTGCATGCCCAGGTGGTGCCACTATATCCATTGCCCCATATATACCCCGCGAATCTCTGCTATTCATGCACCCTTACTCTCATGGCAATATGCCAAAAATCTCACGATTTCTCTCCTTCAGACATTCGGTCGTTACTTGACTCAATCCTTTACTCTTCGGGCCGCAGGCGGTCGTTGTACCAAGCACACTCACCAGCTATACATCCGCTTAAGCCAACCGACTATCATTCATACTTTCTACATGACACCAAACCATCTCACAACATACTTTCATTTTTTCATATAATATAAATAGTTATTTATAATATAAATTATATATATAATAATTATAGTAGTATATCGTAGTATATAGTTATATATCAATAGATATCTATACTCCCTTGTAGTAACTAAATTATATTACCTATATTAAATATATATAGATATATTCACGCACTACCACCAAACCTTATGACAAGTTATTCTGCACGACGACATTAGCCTCATTTTTCTCATATCTCACCCACGCTATATCGTAAACACAGCCACACACATAGCCCAGAGAATAACTCACATACATCTAGTCGAAAACTAGGTTATCTAATTCACCAACAGAATAGATCAGCATACCCCTTATAGTCTCATATCAACACCTAAATTAAAACAACACCCATGAACCGACATTCAATCCTCCCCTTCCCTAACTCCTTATATTTACTCTGAACAACAACTTCCCCTCCCTCACTAGCAAAACTCAACAAAATACACTAAGGACATATTACATCTACGCGAGAGTCCTCCTCACATGACGCTTTTCCCCCCTATATTGTACCTAATCGTGTCATGTTTCTAACTATATTGCTCATGGAAGAGCCTTAGAGATCAGACTCCGAACTTTCACCACAAACATCGAAAACTTCAAAGACAGACACACATATCACGTAGCTACGAGAGTTCATTATAGAACTACTTAGAGCTACATTACAACTGTATGAAGCTCAACCAACTCAGTATTGGTTCATGACGAACATAATGCTATACCAACAATCGCGCAAATTGCCCTTATCAGAATTAATACAATATGTTTGCACCTTCTATCTAAACCACTCCCTGAGATATTCTTACTATATTATTCTATAAGCGATGAAACTCCATCTCTCGTATGGCACCCATTCTACCTTACACACGACTAATGGAGTTCTGGTGGGAGAGCTTCTTAATATACTTACTCTAGATAGTCTAACGTAACCTATCATGCATACACTCTATAAAGTCACCTAAATTCCTCCAATCCCCTCGACAAGACTAAAATGGTGATCCCAGTTTTCCTTTTCACCTGCAGACGTTATTCTATTACACAACACTATACAATTTACTCATTTATATTATTATATTAAATTAATAGCTCCGTCACTCCGCCTCCATCCCGACATATCTAAGACCAATAGGAATCTTCACATTATCTCTCAAACCTGGTGACGACACATCAATAACAAACTACTATCCGCCTTCAAATCCGCCCAAATAACACTTATATTAAATACCACCTACCCAACAAACTCTCCCAACTAGAATGAAAACGCTGTCCAGAAGAAAGCCAAATGGACCTGCCCGGTGCAATCGGGTCACCCACCGAGGCATCATGCAATCTAAACATAGATTTAAAATAAGACCCACGTCACCTCAGTACCCACTTGCACCAGATGCCTCCAATAAATTCTCCCAAGATCACAATAGAGCACCTCCTTCTGAGAATGCCCAGTACTTCAGCACATCCACCCGGCCGTCCTTTATAATGTATCTCTACGCCATCACGACCTGTGGCAATACCACCCGGATGCCGGCGGACCGGTCTTCCTGGAAGCAGTGTGGCCTCCAATTAGGTGCGGCATCTAGGGGACAGAAGTACTCCAATAGGCCTATAAATAGGTACCATAACCATCCCATCTCAGGGTATTTCAATTATCTACGCCATCGGCTAGTATACTGTGGAAGATTAGGACAATCGAACATGCTTTTGAAAGTAAACTAGAATCTATATATTATAGTAATTTATTTATATTCTATATATACATATATTCATACATATTTCTATAATTAGGGCTAGTAAGTAAAATACAATGATAAACATTTCACATTATATCATCTCTATATTATACAATAATAATATATCTAAGTTTACTATTCATTACGATTATTATTTATATCTTGTGAAACGATATTATTACATAAGTATAAATATATATTATTTCAGACTGTATATATAATATTTATATATTTTAATCATTCAATAAATAAATATATACACTACTATATTACAATTGGTTTTTAGTTCTGAGCGGGTTGCTAACATGAACTGGCAGAGGGGTGGGTCGATCACCACGACATAATAACTTATAAGATTATACTACCTTTTTAATATGTTTTACTTTATGATATTTTTTCTTCTTCTCACGAACATTTATCAGCCAAGCACGTATTCATGGTGGGCAATAGTAAATGACGGAAAGATTTGGTTTTCCTCAGATACTCAAGTAACATTCAGACGAAGAGCGTAAAATAGTCTACATCCTCTTTACGAACTGTGACGTTTAAGACCAATGACACTACAGCTAGATAGAATCATTTATCTTTCATTACTTTCTTTGTAAAGTCACTCATATGCTTGCAAGTGTTTTATTCATTTATATAAAAGAACTGAGATTGATTGTATACTATATTTCACTAACTTTGCTATATTACGCGAGAACAAAAGAAATTATAGTCTATATATATATACTATATATATATAGAATTTTTTATTAATTATTATTAATCATTGTTATTGATATATATATATAACTGATATATATAAAATTATATATTATCAATACTATAGTATATATATTACTAGGCAGTAAGTACACCTACTTATATTATCTACAATTAGTAAATGGGTAAATATATAGTAAAATATGAATATAATATTAAAATCTATATCTTATATAAAGATTCTTATCAAATTTCTCCTTAAGTATCTTTATATACTTCCACTTATTATTACTTCTTCTTCTTAAAAATCTATTCTTCTCGCACTATCGATATGATAGATCGTGAATACGCATTGAGAGATAGATAGATACGATCAGATTTAGATAGAGATTAGTAGATAGATAGATAGATAATATGCTATTATTACATCAAAAGCAGCTGTACAATATTTTTAAATATCTGAAGACTTTTATATCAAAGTGATAAAATTTTAGAATCTGGAATTATAGGAGTAACACATTATGCCTTTACTAAAATGAATTAAAGTTATGGGAACCTCTCATTTACACAAAATCATATCTCCCCCATGTTATCTTAATGGATCCTCCCTATTTTGAACAAATTTTATTCTCGCTTTGAGTGCATCCAAATCATTGTCAAATAAATTAATGTCTCCATATTTAGTTGCAAATGTTTCTTCAATATCTTTAACTAAAATACCCTTTTTCAATATTACATTTTTATAAACAAAGTTACATGGCTTATTAAATAATCTAAATACAGTGCATAATTTAAAATTGTTTAAATAATGATCAAACATGAGCCATTCCAATGAATTACAAATAAAATGATTACTACTCCTATTCGAAATTCCATAAACTTTTTTTAAAGCATTGTGAAAGCTTACTTCAAACTGTCTGTAAACTTGACTAATATTATACTTATTCATCCATAAATTAGCTCCATAGAATGACATACAAAATGATTTCATTAAGAAGAGAAAAATATCCGATCTTAAGGAACCAAATCTTCTTAAATAAAATTAAATTTTCCTAGAAATTATCCCTAGCTCATCTAACGTCAGATTTTTTCTTCTAGATTTTTATTTAAAATAGAGCCAAGAATATTTAGTTTCATAGAACACTTTAAGAAAACCGAGAAATCTTTACTTAACTAATTCATTCTTATTATTAGTTTTGATCTATTACAAAACCGCAATCACTGTACTTTTATCTACATTTAATTTCAAGCATAATCTCTTAATTACATTTTCCGTTTTATGTCTAAGAGTTTTTGTAGTCCTTCTATTGAGGGAGCCAACAAAACCAGATCATCTGCGTACATAAACAACATTAGACATGCTCATACTTAATCTAGCACCTTTTTACTATTTACCAATTCTTTTATAAGTTCATCTATATAAATGCAAAAAGAGTAGAGGTGACAGAATTCCTCCTTGTCCTAACACCATTTTTTTATCTTCCATCTATTTGATACATTATTTTTAAATTTTCAACATGAGCAAACTGATTGTTGTAAATATGCATAAACAACTACTTATCCACCTAATAATATACAAGCCCCAGATATTCCCACTTCTCCTGCAATTTCCTCTTCTTTCACATCCAAAATCGCGTCTCGATGCACCTAGAACCTACGGCATACCGTTAGTTAGACTACACACGACACATACGCTTACGACACACACACTAGATACACAGCCACTCACAGACATAGATACTGACTCTACGATAGACTACAAGACTCACAGCATGATCATGAGAGAGGACTACCGATAGATTACGAATAGACTAGATAGAATGCACTGAGTGATATTAGATCAAGTAGATATCGACCCTAGATAACAACACGCATATGATAGAATCCGATAGACTAAATAACTGATACAATATTAAAGATAGATAGACAGATACGATACGACACATAGATAGAAAAATAGATAGATAAGACTGATACCACGATACCAGCTAGACATACGATCACCGAGTGATAAATAGCACCTAGACATAGATAGATAAACAGCACACTAAATCACGATTAGACCTAGATACGATAGGTGATTCCGCACTAATGATACCGAATTGAACTAGATTATATCCATTTATTTGATTTTACCAAATAACCGAAATGAAAGATATTCGCACAGCCCTCACACGTTCACACATATGGAATTCATCGAGTATATGATGATTTCGAAAAGCTTATTGTTCCATTTACATTAATAACCAACTTTGGTTTGCCCAAATCATACATCAAACAAGTTAAACGGTCCTCATAGCTTTTCATATTCTTTAGTCATTATATTTGTCCACTCCACAACATCACACTTTATTTGATCTCATTTGTGAAACAAGTATTTTATTTTTATATTCCTCAAAATGGTGCTCAGTTATTCTGGTACGAACTGTGCTTATAAATAATGCGTTATGAAAAGGCATATTTATTAAACAAAATCTTTTGCTAATTTTCAAATAAAAATTATAAGAAAAGAACTGTGACATGGGTTTTAACAAAAAAAAATTAAAGAAATAGATTGAAATCCAAGATGTCCAAGAAATAGTCTGTCAAAAATGTTAGACCACCAAAAAACCATTGAAACACTGTACTATATGATTTTCAGTTAGTAGGAATATTTAAGAACAAGCGCCAGCAGCCATTTGTAAATAGAAAAATCAAATGAAAATAATGTATTTTGTCACTGAAAGATATGGAAAATATATCACAGGATATTATATTTACCAAAATACATCACAATTTAAAATATACCTTAAAATATTTAAAAATAATTAAAATATTAGAAATATTTTTCATTTTAAATAACAAGTTGCGTAAACTACAGATTATGGTCGACTAATTCATATATATATATATATATATATATTATATATATATATATATATATATATATTATTATATACACTATATATATTATATATATATATATATATGATATTATATAATATATATATATAAACAGTAAAAAAATTGAAATAATATATTATATGGATTTTAGTCAAGAGGGACAACCAGTATTAAGTATAAACAGCCAGTTGTGAAAAGGACATTTCTGTCACTGATGGATAAAAAAAACATCTAGGAAATTATATTACCAAGATGTATCACAATACAAGTTCTAATATACCTTAAAATATCCAAAAAATTTTAAAACAATTAAAATATTTCTAAAATATTTAAACAACAGCCTGCAGTTATCGAGAGGAAATGGTCAACCAAAAAATACTAGATAAATATAAAATACTGATAATATATGGTTTTCAGTCAAAAGTGACAACCAAGCAACTATGAATAAATACAAGAGCCAGGGTTGTGAAGGGAAAGTCTATATGAAATAATATTTATATTGAAGAAACAAAGAGCAATTTTGAATAAGAAATTATATTAACAAAATATATCATAATATTATAGTGTTTAAATAAATATACCTTATAAAGTCAGTAGTTAAAATAATAAATAATATTGTTAATCAAATTATAATAGTGATCTCTGCTTTGTATTCAATATTTAGGTTTTCCTGTATTTGGTAATTTTATACTTGTTTCATTTTTCATTTCATTTTCTTTTCTTTTTTATCTTTTTACATTTTTTTTTTTTTTTTTTTTTTTTTTTTTTTTTTTTTTTTTTTTTTTTTTTTTTTTTTTTTTTTTTTTTTTTTTTTTTTTTTTTTTTTTTTGATTTTTAAATTATTTTTTTATTAATCTTGAAAACGGGAATTAAATTTGTATGTTAAAAATTCGTGTGTTTTCATATGCCATCTTTTTATTCTCGCTACTTTGTACAATCCTTTACAGTACCCCCTTTTTAATTTGATTTATTATTTTTTTTTTTTTTTTTCCTTATCTATTTTTCTTTTTTCTTTTTTTTTTTACTTTAACAAGAGGGAAAAATAAACCAATAAAAAAATCAAAAAATCAAAATGGCTGGAAAAATAATCCGTACAATATCGAGAAGAGATTTGTTTTATCGAATAACGAAAAGGACAAAAATTCTTTCCTTGAATAAAATATATTCTTCTATTATTACGAGAATGTATGCATTCATTCCCATAATACATGTACGCGTGTGTATATGAATGCTCTCAATCATGCATTAATTTTAATTACGTATATATATTATCAAGCTAGTATATAATTTCCTCATATACAATGCATGGAAAGATATACATCATACAAATTCAAATAAAATTTGCCGTTCAATATAACACATGTTCCACACTATAATAAAAATAATAAGAAGAATACATGGGCACAAATCGCTACAGCTATGCAAAATTATAAAAAAATAAAGTTGAAAGTTGAAAGTTAGGCTTGTAAAATAGACATTTATTCAATCGCTTCTCAACTTTCTGTTAAATTGTGTTTTAAGTGTATTTACAGTTACTAACTCTCATAATATAATTCATAAAACATGTATATGAATTATTGAGTTGTGAGGGAGACAAATATATTTCATTCAGATTCAAATCATTGCATATAGGTTTGAATACAAACAATTAGTTAAATTAATCTTAAACTTTTATGGCGTTTGGGTTTATATGTTAAATTCTAAAGACTTTATACTGCTGCAGGTATCGAATGTCTATTGCAAATTCTATTAAAAAATCTTAATGAAAGTATTTTTTTACTCACTTTCATCATTATCTTGATTTCTGAGTACTGCTGGTGATCCAAAAGGAAGAGAATTTTTAAGTTGACATGAAATTGACAGAAAATTCCTTTGAACCTAATTTGAGAGACTCAATTAGCAATCAATATCTGAGTTCTCTTCTGATTTACTAATCAACAGCTGACTTAGTATACTTGTCAGGACATCATCCCTTTATCAAAAGTATCTTCCTGATGTGTTGTCCTATTGTTTGAGATCCTGCACTTATTCTTCCTGAAGTTCATTGCATTGTTGCTCTCTAATACCCGTTTGTTTATGAGATCCTTAAGCTTATTCTAGCTTAGTTCTTTCGCATTGCGTTTTTTCTAAATGGAAGAGGAAGTTTAAAATTAAGTAAATCGTTCCCCAGACCAAATGATGTACAATGCCGCAATTTCTTCCAAATGGTAATGATAATTCATAAGTTATATAGCTCTTCTCGATATCCGAATTTTTTTGCTTAAGATGGAGTGGCCTTCACCATCCGCGCCACTTCAAACTTTTATCATCATGCTTGATTGGAGCCTAGAGATTTTAGACTTTCCGCCACTACCGCTCACTTTACATATACACACATTTCACCACAACATACCGAGCAAACATATATTACATATTTAAGATATGCAAAACATATTTTACAGCACACGTCATAATAGCATAAATTTTGATGAACATTCTCTTATACCAAGGAAGAAGAAAGAAGGAATATATTTTTTAGGTAGACATAAGCTATTATCTTTTAGGATATATATATTTATTATATATAGAATAGATATAAATATATATATGTAATATTTATTTATATTTATTTATTTATAATATATTTAGATACAGAGCAAATATTTAGAGCGCACAATTTGAGAAGGAAAAGAAATAGAAGCAAAGTTAGAGAGAGCAGAGAGTGTGTGGTGTGTGTGTGTGTGTGTTGAGGGGAGAGATAGGAGAGAATAGGGGAAAGAGTGAGCCGAGACTGGGATAATAAGACAAAAAATATAAGTAGTAAAAAGTTACTAATCAGTTAACAAAATAAATAGTTATAAACAAGTACTAATTTAATTAAAAAATCATACTTAAGGGAAACCCATCTAATAGAGTAATATGAATTAGAGAGAATATGAAAAAATAATTTTCCTCTTTATGTTTTTATTTATATTTTTTGCTTCATTAGCACTTGATGAATATATTACTAATTGCAGATTAATACTTTTTATTCCTAAAAAAATATTCCCCCGGAAAGGACAGTGATATATAATTAATTATTCTATTATGTATTTTATTGTTATTATTATATTTATTATTATATTATTATTTATTATTTTATTATTATTATTATATTATTATTATTATTATTATTATTATTATTATTATTATTATTATTATTATTATTATTATTATTATTATTATTATTATTATTATTATTATTATTTTTATTATATGTGTGCCACCTCATTTAATATTTTATTATTATTATTTATATTATTATTATTATTATTTTATTATTATTATTTATTATATATTATTATTATTATTTAACTATTAATTATTATTATTATTATTATTATTATTTTTAATAATAATACAGTCAACTAATTAAATATTTATCTTTTAGTACCATTGAAGTAAGCATGGAAGCTCAAATCTTTCAGACAAATATTTATTTCTCTTAGTAATTATTACAAAATCAAAATCAAAATATATTAAATAAAAACAAATTTTGCCCTTGTTTCGATATAAATGATATAATGCTCTGATATCCTTAAAGCTGCATAACTGAAATATCATGTGCTAGCCATCTTATACAATAATTCCTTTGAACTAACTCATTTTACAACTGATTTAACGTTTATTTCTGAAATATTAACGATCTATTTCAATTCTCCATGTAAATAAAAATAAAATGAAAATAAAATAAAATAGCACCCGATAGCTCAGTGGTATAGCACTCGCCAAACAAAGCGAAGGGTTCCAGATTCGCAACTGGTCGGGTGGGAGAATGTGAGCTATTCTCTCCTTGGGCTTGGCTTCGTCCTGCTCGGATGTTAAATGAGTCACCCTCCAAACCACCCACACACAAAACACACACACCCAACACAACCCCTCGTAAAACTGGGGCCCTGCCTGTTATTGGTTTTGGTTTGATCTCTAAAAAAAAAATATAGAAAAATATTCAGATATTGGGTAAAAAAAGTAATACTAATCATTGTATTTCAAGAAAATGAACTTCTCATACAAACTTAATATGCCTTCTATAATATCAGAAGCACAATATATATGATCTAATTCTCCATAATGAAAATATATACAAAGCACTAAATGACGAACAACCATGAAGTGTATGCACTGTTGCTATTAGATTTATCTAAAACTTGATATAGTTCCACACTACTTACTCCTAAACAAATAATGATGAATTGACATTATAGGAATCTCATTAATTATCTAGTAGAGCCCATATAAGTAAGACGTATCATATTCCCCAGCTTCAATTTCTCAATGGATACCCCAGAAATTCATTTTGGGATCCCTATATTTTAGTACATGCACCGAATTTTGAAATTGTCATAACACCTTGTATTCATAATTTGAAGAAGATTCTTCCATCATAATATTTGGAAGCGATACTTACACGCTAAACTTTAAAGTAAACAATAAGCTGAAAACATTGTATGTTGAGTTAAGTCAAATTGGCATTCAAGAGAATTGCTAAAATACTATTTTTATATTAACAAACTTAAGCTTTGTTCAACTAAATTATTTATCAAAATTTACTATCTTCAATCGGTCAACATCTGGATACTTAATAAGCAATACTTTCGATCAAAGATAAGCCAACTTAAAAAAAAGAAAAAAAAAAAAAAAAAAAAAAAAAAAAAAACACACACACCACATACAAACTTATACATGTTGTTAGGATAATACGAATAATAACTCTGAAAGCATTAATTTCAATCTATGTGTTTGATTTCTGAAAATATTTATATGTGTAATTCAAGGAAGGACCAGCTAATTTTTAAAGTTATTTATGAAAAATTAAACCACGGTAGCAGTAAGTAAACAACCTACTACTGATGATACTAGTTGGTGGAGTACCTATTACTCATGGTAGTAAACGCCAACTCTATTAACAATAAATCAATATTGCCTAGAAATAACACGCATAGGGTTTAGGATGGAGCTGTTATTTAGAAAGTTAACAATAATTATAATTTGGAGATATTATATGTGTTGTGGTCATATATATATATATATATATTTATATATATTTATATTATTTTATATATTATATTATATATTTATATTTATTTAATATAATATATATATATATAATTATATTTTATTATATTTTTATTATATATATTATATATTATACTATTATTATTTCTAAATATCTACGCGATATCCATATTTGATTTAAAAGATTTTAATCGGATAGCAAGATTACCTCCGAAACCGTTAATCGCGATAAATTATCGCCATTATATTTATCGGTTTAGTTTGGGTAACAATATTATTCGCGATACTCATTATTGATAAAAGATTTTATCGGATGTCAGTTAACCCGAAACCGTTATCGCGATAAATTATCGTCGCGATTAGCCCACCTATATTATATATATTTATATATATATATATATATTTTATTATTAATATATATTTATATATAATATAACTATATATATATATTATATATATATATATAATATATACATTTAATATATATTATATATTTTATATTATTATTATTAATATATTATATATTATAGGTATTTATATTTATATACTAATATATAGTATATTATATTATTTTATACTATATTATATTATATTATATATTAATATGTTATTATATATTATATTATATATAGTGTATATATATCTGATTTATATATATTTATTATTATTTATTATATGTTATTTATATAGTATTATATAGTTTAGTATATTATATATATATTATAATATATATATATATTATTTTATTTATTATATATATATTTATATATATATATTATATATTATTTATATTAATTTTTATATTATTATATATGTATATATATATATGTTATTTTATTACTGATATATTTACATGAGGTGGCAGGAGAGTTATTTCTTTTCCCTCCTTATTCACTTCACAACTGTTGTCACCAATTCTGTAGTCCGTGGAATGTATGGCCAATTTTCTGTTTGTACTGCCGGTGGACGGGTTATCTGCTTCTTGGTAGATACAGAAGAAGAGCTCAGCCTCTACTGTAGGCGGAAGAGGCTTTGGATTATCTTTGTAGAAGTAAAGAGTCTTCGGCCTCTTTGTAGTGTGGTGGGATGGAGGGAAAGCTCGGCTCTTCGTTGTTAGGCCAGAGAGCTGCCTCTTTGTAGGTTTGCAGTGTTAGACTATTTGGGCATCTTAGTTGCTGCCTCTTTGTAGGAATGAGCGGGACGAGTACATCCCTCTCTGTAGGCCGGACAAGAGCGGAAGAGCTTGGGAATTCTTTTTATTAGTTCTCCGACTATACATTGGGCTTGGTAGCTGTAGAGGAGGACTTTCTTCTTCTTTTTCTTTCTTCTTTCTTCTTCTGATGATGATTTGAATGATGAATGACTGATATGATGATTTTGATGTACTGATGATGATGATGATGATGATGATGATTGCTTACAGCTTGGCTCGTCTGCAAGTAATGCTGCTGGTAATTGTCTCTCTCTGATAGGTTATATTATGTAACTAAATTGTGATTTGGATAGTAATATAATTTTATTAATTAACTTGCTTCAACTATATTTATTACAACTTCGGGCACATCTTTTATCATGTATTTAAATAACTTAATCAGCTAATAATTTTCAACTTTGTCAATTATAACTTAAAACTGCATACCTGCTATTTTCGCTACATTACCAATTTATGTTTCTCCCCAATTATTAGGTCGAGAAAATATCGGAAATATTTAATTTCGCGTGCTAAATCGCAAGCTACAGATTCAATCAATAATTCCATAGCTATTTTTTTAATAATTATATATACATAAATATGTGTAAAATATGCTATAAATATACATTATTGTTTAACGTCAAGAGTTTATTCATTATTTTAATATATTATAACTAAATGTTAAATACAATGATATTATGCTTAAAACCAAAATCTGCTTTTCTGTTCGCGATAATATATAAAAAAATTATAGAATATAAGTAAATTTAAAATAATACTAAAAACTTTTTTTTACGACAACCTTGTATCTTATTGTTATGGGAGTATTTTTAAAGCATAATATCAATTTACTTTTATATTATATATTCAAATAAAGATACTTTAATAGCATAACAATAAAATTATATAATCATTTATCTAAATATATTATGTCATATCACCTTTTAAGTAAACACCTTTAATAATATAAGACTATAGTCACAGAGTTTCAAGATTTTAAACTCTTTCAAGAAGAACCTATTCCAAAATTTTTACAAGCCAACTAACATATTTTCAATTTTATAACTCGCCGTTTAAGAAATAATTTTTTTTAAAATTTTAACATTTTTTGAACAATTTTCAACAACGCACAACACACACACACACACATCAACAATACACACACACACACTATCACATATTATATTAGTTTTCTATATAATTTATATATATTATATATTATATATATTATAATTATTATATTATATTATATTTAAATTATATATATATATAATATATATATATATTATACTTATATAATATTATATATAATATATATATTTATATATATTATTATTATATATATTATATATATATTATTATATATTATATTATATATATTATTATCTTATATATATTATATTTTATATATATATATTATATATATATTATATTATATTAATATATTATATATATTGTATATTATATATTATATGTAATAATATTATGTATTCCGTAAAGATAATACTTAAGAAACATTAGCGTTTTCCCAAAGTTAATTTGTCTTTATTAATAATCATGTGATTATTTCTAGTAGGTAACACCCCTGCTCTCTTCTTTCCTAACTTCATTAATCAGCAGTGTCTATTTTGATTGAAGTATATGTGCTAAGGTATTGTTTATTTTCTTGATTCACAATTGGTTGGTTGTTGTCTTTTTATTCTGCAGGCCCTCTGCAGTCAACGGAGTCAAATTAGAAATACTGATTTGGTGCTAATAGTGTATGATGATCAAGATTATTCCGTTATAATATTACTGTGGCATGCTGCATTCGCTTTTGTATCTTCTTTATATTTGTATATTCAGATGCTTTTGTAATTGTTTTAATCACCTCTCATATTATATATTTATTATTATGTATTATATTATTATTTATATTATATATATTATATATATATATATATATTATATATTATTATATATATATATTAATATTACTATTTTATTATATTTATATATATATTATTATATTTTATATTTTATTATATTATATATATATTAATACTATGGCTTAGCTATTTAGATAAGCCTTGAGCAGAATTTTGAGGCAAAATACTTTTTCCTTAAGTTTCAAAAAAGTTTCTACAGTTTCAGAAAGTTTAATGTTATAGTTAAGTTTTTAACAAGACACATTCTTTAGTTGGGCAAGCCTTCTTGGAATTATGCCAGAAGTCTCTGCGCACTGTAAACATATTTTCTTAAAAACCTTACTATATTTTAACTTTCCTGACTTGAAAATTTGTTGACTTAGAGAAATTTTGGTCTCAAAATTTGTTCAGGCTATCTAATATCTTAGCCTATATATATATATTTACAGTTATATTATATAATATAGTATTATATTATATATATATATAGTATAATATAATGTATATTATTATTATATATTCATATGTGTTTAATTATATTTATATTATTATTAATAATTAGTGTTAATATATTTATATATTATGTATTTATATATATATATATTATATATATTATATATTATATTATATTATATATATATATATATATTATATAATATATATTTAATGTTATTATCTATTTTCTTTAGTATTATATTATATTATTATAATTAAATATTATATAATATATATATTTTATATATATATTATATAATATATTATAATATATATATATTATTATATATATATATATATTATATATATATTATATTTATATATATATATTAAATATATATTAGTTAGTCATATTGTTATTTTTTTATATATTTATTTTATATATTATTAGGATTATATATTATTTATTCATTATATATATATTATATATAGATATAATATATATATACTATATTATATATATATATATTGTATATATTTATATATAATATTATTATTATGTATTTATTGTATATTATATATTTTATATTATACTGTATATAGTATATATATATATATATATATTTCTTATATGTTTTGTATATTTATTTTTATTTATGATATGATTAGTTATATATATTATATGTTATTATATATATTATTAGTATATGATTATATATATATATTTTATATTTATATATTATTAGATAATATTATATTATTCCTTTAACAATTATTATACTATATATATATTATATTTATATATTTATATATATTATATTAGTAATATATATATATTTATATAGTATATATCATAATATATATATGTTATATATATCATCTTTATCTTATTTTTATCTGCTCTCAATCGCCCAGAGTTGGGTGATGGTGCGTATCTATACACCTGGGACTGAAGAAGTAGTAGATCGAATATGACGCAAGTCGAAACTAAAAGGTCACCCCTCCATTTGGCATCGCTCCTTTTACCCTTAAGTGAGAACGCGTCTGCAGTCAGAAAAAATCCAGCTCCTAGCTTTCACGAGACTGCGACATTGCCCTCACTTTGTGGTATCGTCGTCTAATGCGTTAGTGTTCATCTCTGGGAAGTGGCCAAGGCTCCACAGCTGTATACACCTTTCACAATAAACAGTCTTTCTACTTCTTATTATTGTGCACTCTGTTCACTTTCTATTGTATGTCTACACTTTCTTCGTCGCCTCTGCCAATATCTTACATTTCCTCTCCTTCAGGATTCCTTACTTGACTCAATCCCATTTTGTCCTCGTCTGCCCACTCGTTCAATTCCAGCACACTCACCACTTATAGCATCCCTTAAGACCATCCGATAGGACTATCACCATCTTTCCATATGACCAATACCATCTCAATGTACTCCTCGTTTATTTCTCTCGTTTATTCATGATGCTCACATCCACACAGTCAAGTGATGGCCGTGTTCATTCTTTATTTTATCATTCTCCTTCTACACTTTAAAACGCGCCTAATGATTGTCCATTTCTGAACATCATTGAAGCTTATTGAGAAACTGATCAGTGGGTCCCAATCTTTTTAGTAGCTCACCTCCAAGAATATAATAAATAGATTCCATGCACCATATGTTCTTTTATCAATATATATATATTATATTATATATTATATGATTATATATATATTATTATATTATATTTATTAGTAGTTTGTATATATATATGTATTATTATTATAATATATTATATATATTATATATTATTATTTATTTATAATTATATTATTTACATATATATATATTATTATATGTAAAATATTTTTATATATTTATATTTTTTTTATCATATATTATATATTTTATTATATATATATTTATATTATTATATATATTATTATATTTATTAAAATATTATATTTATATTGTATATTGTTGATGACGGTTCGGATGTCAAAATTTACTGTTTGTTGGATGCGGATTGTCGTTGATGTCGGTTATCTTAAATGAGGATAGAGTGAATCGCGGATTGCCGGATGTTTACTCCCTTGAAGTTTGAATTAAAATTATTATATATTATATATTATATTATTATTATAATATTTTTATTTATATTATATATTATATATATATATAGTAATATAAGTTTTATATATATTATATATTATATATTTTAAATATTATATATATATTATTTATTATTTGACATGTTGTCACCTTTACTCACTTTCCTGGGCAGAGCCCTATTTCAGGGATGGGGGTGTGCCAAGCGCTAATTTCATTCGCTAGCGCTAAATTACGCAAATGACAAATACGCATGGCTTTAAAGTGAGAGATTAAATCCAGCAGGAAACACAGAAGATGGAAGATTCCACAGAACAGAGGCGGCAGGAAAGAAGGAAGCGCCGGCAGCGTAATCGTATAGCCTGAGTTAACCAATATATACACAAAAATCGTGGCGTCATTGACACAGCACCTCCTTGTGCAACGAGGGCGTCCGTAAAGGTGGTGGTTGCGCGAGTGGTAAGTTTCCCTTTTGAACTTTACAAATGCCATTGCGGTACCCCTATAGAAAAGAGATAAAGTTTACTAAACATCTCGTCGTCTGCAAAGATAAGACGAGTCAAGTGAATTTCTGGAAAGTTACAGAAGAGTTTTATACGGTTTCTTTTGCTTTTTCACTCGATCCCTGTTCCAATTTAAGTCCAGGTGAAACCCAGATGCCCCATCCTCCGATATGAGAACAGTAATCTATACAAGGCCGGATGAGACCTTGTCATAGCTGGAGTATACTGTGAAGAGGAAAAAAGTCTCGCTGTCTATACAGAACTCCCAGTTTCTTTTGAGGCTGCCTAGGGCAACAGTTGTGATGTGATGGTTTCTCAAAGACATTTTTTTTTGGTTTTATGTTTAAGGCCAAAGACTATTATATTTTTCACAGGGAGACGAGTCAGAATCTTCGTCCGAAAGATAATAGGATAGTAAAGAAGGTGTTTAGAGAGGTTGAGATTTTGTAAAGTTAAGTTTTAAAGAATGAATTTCATCAATGGTGATGACGTGACCCATCTGGAACCGTCTATTCCAGATCATGCTGAGAATAGGAATCGGAAAGTTATAGTGACGAGAGGCAATCTAGTAGAAAAGAGGGAGGCAGAATTGAAATGAGTTGAACGAGTGAAGGGTCGATGTGTCTCGGCATATGTAGTAGATTAGAAGTTTAAAGTCAGGTGATG
>JABUQX010051994.1:35000-45000 GCA_015478945.1 Trachelipus rathkii
TTCTACCAAAAACTACTGTTTAAATTTTCTTCCAAAACAATTCTAACGCTTATTTTCATTTTTTTGTCATTAACATTATGAAACATGTTAATAGAGAATATTAAGAACATACGAAAGTTTTAGTTGTGTTTTCGAGGACTTTTTGGTTGTATAAAAGATTCTGTCTAGTGGAAGAATGAAGAAACAAGTTTTTGAGGCAGTGCAACAGCCATGTGTTGCATGCCCCAATTAGAAATTTGAGAAAAATCAGATGAAATTTACTTCAAGGTCACCATCCAAGCGTGAGTCCATAAAAGGAATAATGAAAGGTGGTGTTGTCGGCATAGGAGTAGATAGATGATGTAGTGATAGAGAAAAGGTCATTAATAAAAAGATGAATAGAGTTGGAGATAGCACAGAACCCTGAGGAACACCATTATTTATTGATTTAAAGAATGAACGATTACCGTCTACAAAAGGAGTTTTAGATTGGCCAGAAAGGAAATCAGAGAGAATGTTGCAGAGAGAAGTATCGACACCGAATAAAAGAAGTTTAGAAATGAAAGCGCCGTGTCAGATTCTACAGAAGGCTTCCGATATGTTACCGAAATGCCAAAGAGGACCAAGAATCAGATAGAAAAGTAAAAATCACCTGCAGAGCATTCCTTACGAAAACTACACTGGTGACCAGAGATAAGATTAGAAGTATTAGGACGTTTCCAAACTCTTCCTGTCAAGGATAGATTCGGAAATCTTAGAAAGAATGGAGGTTAAGGCGATAGGACGATAGTTAGAGTGTTTTGCACGGACTGAATGAACGCACGTTTTTAGCGGAAGGGTCGTTCGAAGTGGAAAGACATATAAAAATATTAAATATTTTTTGCAAAATGTTAAAGTGTGGTGTAGGAAGGATGTGAAGATGTGCACGAATGTAGAGAAGTATTGGACGCTGAATTAAAATAGGATATTACCTAACGTCCCACATGCCCAAATGGAGATAATCTCAACTTTTCAGAAGGTGCTACGTCCTCCCTCTATAAACAACTTGAAGTATATATATATATATATATATATATATATATATATATATATATATATATATATATATATATATATATATATATATTATATAAACATATATATATATATATATATATATATATATATATATATATAAACTACCTTTTAAGGTGCTTTATCCTCTAAAAGGGGTAACACAACGGGGAGACCACAGGAAATATATATATATTATATATATATATATATATATATATATATATATATATATATATATATATATATATATATATATATATATATATATATATATATATATATATATATATATATATATATATGGCGTGAAATTGAAATTACTTAAACTAATTATAGCCTTTTCTTCTTTCATACTTGGTAAAATAAGTAAAAATAATAAAATGTATTTTTGAGCAAAAGTCAATCAAATTCTGGCAACCCTACAAAGAAGTCATTAATATTTCTTTTTAAAATTTAACACTAAATAAACTGCAAAAAAGATTGATGTGAGATAATTATAACACATTTTTTTTTTTTTATTCTCCGAGTTGTTACTTCTTTTTTAACAAGCTTTTTTATTTATTTTATATATTTGTATTTGGGTTACAGATGATCGTATTCATGTATTTGGTAATTAACGTGTACAAGACCTACCTTTCTTTTATTAAAACAGAGAATATATAATATAATTCATAAGCCACTCCTTCAATTTTGAGATTTTAGATATATAAAAATTTATTATTATTATTATTATTATTATTATTATTATTATTATTATTATTATTATTATTATTATTATTATTATTATTATTATTATTATTATTATTATTATTATTACACTAAAATTCTTAGTTTTGAAACCAAAGTTTGCGTAGATATGCAACCATATATTTGAGTAGATGCGAATCAATTCTCTTTCAAAATGCTCCAATATGAACCATTCATTAATCACGCATTTTTCCCACCCTTAGCAATATTACAATTCATCCTTGCAAATATACTTTCACTTACACCAAAGTCGATCAACTGATCCTTCACTCAATCACCCCTCCGTCTTGCACCTCAAAGCGCAAACAGTCATCCGTATTGCGTCAGTCTTTCGCAGCTTATTTTCAGTTTTGAGTTTTTATACTCTTTCAAACTTAACCCAGCCATCAGGAGCTCTATTACAATCATCCACCTTCTAAGAAAATCCTCTTACATTGTCAGTCATATTTTCGTTAGTCTCAACAAGCAGGACCAAGTCAACTCTGTCTCACAATCTTTTCATTTCTCAAAACAAGCTATCCATCAAATTATCTCTGCTTTACAGAATTCACCTTTGATCTTCTTAACTTTAAGTTTGATTAAACAGATTCTTCGTCACTCAAATCCTTTTAACGGATTCAGCACCATAACTCCAAACCTACGCTAAAATGTGTTGCAAAATTTACATTATCTACCAATACTTGATTATTTCTTAATCTATAAACTACTTAAATGAATGTAGTCCATGTATTTCTCTTACTTATGATACTGAAAGAGGAAAAATATACAGTGTCTTTCTTAATTACTTGAAGGATATGTGTTAGTTTTTCTTTTCTTCCCCATCAATTAAGCATTCTTGCCACACTCATCAAGAGTTCTTTTCAAAATTTACAGTAGTACACACTTCTTTTACTTTTCCTTCATTAACCTGTTCTAGGTAACAATTTTGCCAAACTTGTTTATCTTATCCTCCACCTAAATCCAAGTTGAAGAGCATCACCAGTAATTTCAGTATTTTCTCTGTCGTATTTCAGCTTTTTTATTTCAGCATTTTATATATCTGTACAATTTTTTTGAGAGTCACATATTACTAATTGTTCTGAAATGATCTTCTGTGTTTTACTTCTTATCCAATTTGCTCTGAGTTCAATCTTACTCCTACCAAATTTTCTAACATGAAATAACATTCGAATATGCTCTGTATGGCTTTACTTCTCCATATTTCTCATACTTATCCTGTAATCCAATTTCATAAATTCTGCACAATTCTCATTTTAGAGGTTGAAATTTATTTTCCATAATAAACCATGAGCTACAATACATTTATTATCATTTCTTCACCTTGTCTCTTTCCTTGTTTTCATTAGAGAAAATTTCATATACATTTATCCTCCCTCTCATCTTCCATCTCCCAGATATTTAGAAATTCTTTCTGTTATTACAATATGTTTTGCATATATACATACAGTAATTTACTATCCTTCGAGCAAAGGAACTTAACTTGAAATTTATCCTATATACCAGCGCATAAACTTTGATATTAAGCAATTATTTATAGCATAATATGTATACTCATTGACGTGATCCAACAGAAAACCGTTTTCGAATGCGCAGTTTTAATAATTCCAGATAAAAATTGCAGGTAAAAAGAAATTCTGCCAAATGAAGCAGATTCAAAAATGTCATTCAGTCAACATTGGCTCAAAGTTGTGTTATTGACTTGTCCTCCCTCGACGTCAGGTAATTATTTCAACATTTAATTTGAGAATAATAATATATGGAATAAAAGAGCAAGTAAAGTATGATTTTATTAATTAATTAACAATCTTCTGAAATCATAATTGAATATTAAAGAACCAAACGTTTTTTATGTTGTATTTTAATTAGTTGTTGTTTTACCAGAAAATTATAATCACTAATAATTTTGACACAATGATTAATGAAATAAAATGCTATCTAACATTACATTTTCATATTTATTTTACATATTTTTTATTTTCTTATATTTCTTACTTTAATATTATACAATCTATTTACTCTATATTTTTCCACATAGCGCAATTTTCATTAAATTTTTAAATTAAAAATGTTTCACAACTCCATTTGGAAATGAAGTTGAATATTTTATTTTTAATTCATTTTCCTTTTTTATCTTTTAATTTAAGACTCGCTCTCATAGGAAGCTCGTGCGGGTCTCCCCAGGGGTTCCTTACTGCTTCCAACATCATAATTACCAATATATGTATGTATATATATATAATATATATATATATATATATATATATATAATAATTATATTATATAATATTATATATTACTATATAATATAATATATTATATATATATATATATGGTGTGTAGTGTGTGTTTGTAACTGTGCGAGTGTATGCGTTTGTGTATGTGTGAGTGTGTGTGTGTTGTTGTGTGTGGTGTGTGTTATTGTAAGCTTGTAAGCGAGCTTTCGTATGAAAATTAGATAATTTATATTTGGTATAAGGGTTCATGCCCAATCAAAGTTTATTTACTGACCTGAGTTACTGTATATAATAATAATATATATTATATATATATATATATATATATAATATATATATATATATATATATATATATAATATATAATATATATTATAATATATATATTTATATATATATATATATATAATATATATATAAAGTGCAGTGGGAGTACAACTTCCGCGAACTTTTTTCTGTGTATATATATCTACCCGGGTTAGGTTTTTCGTACCGTCCTAAAATCTGGCCGCCCGTCAGATGGTGACGTAACCTCGTCGTAGACAAGGTTACGTGTCGCACCCCTCGGAGGGGGGGTGCTGTCCCCTAAAAATAGGAATGTCAGTAAGAAGGATGAAATATGGAGATGGTATAAGTAGTACGAGAGGCTTTTGAATGCCACTGGGAAATTTTTTTAATTACCGTGGAATTTTTATTTCCCCTCAACTCCAACCCCCTCCCCCTCCTCCACCCCCTCCACCCTCCACACCCTCCACCCACGAAAAAACGAAGTTTTTTCGAAAAACAATAACAAATAACAAATAAATAATAAATAAAATAAATAAATAAATAAAAAAATAAATTAAAATAAAATAATTAAATAAATAATCAAATAAATAAATAGATAAATAAATAAATAAATAAAAATAAATAAAAAATAAACAAATAAATAAAATAAATGAATAAATAAATAAATAAATAAACAAATAAATAAATAAATAAATAAATAAAAAAATAAATAAAAAATAAATAAATATATATATATAATATATATATATATATCATATATATATAATATATTAGATATTATATACATATATATATATATATACAATATATATATATTAACGTCGTATATGGGCCCCGCAAAAAGGCCCGCACCGCACCGCGACACACCACCACCACACCGCACCGCACCGTACGGTCACCGCCACCGCACCGCACCGCACCGCACCGCACCGCACCCACAAATAGCAACGGATGGAGTTTGCTACATGGTATCTCCTTCAAACTTGACACCCCCATAGGGGGTGACGTAACCTCGTAGCAGACGAAGTTACGTTGCCAGTTGATGCCCCTAAAAAAAAATGGGAGATGATCGTAGAAGTCTGAAATCTGGAGCAAAAGGTCGGAGTTGGAGTCGGAGTCATGAGAGGAAAGATGACAGGAGAAGGAGTTGGAGTCAGAGGAGTCGGAGATGACAACGGCACCGGTGCTGGAAGCCGGTGCGCGGTCCCTTGAGTTAATAAATATGTCGTTTAGTTCTCACATTACAATCAAATAATGTTATATAAGCCGTCGTAGAACTCGAATATGAGGGTTCTAAGTTCGTAAAGGGTGTCAGGGGACCCCCAGGAGGGGACCCCCGAAGAAATGCATGGAACACAAAAACAGAAGAAGATGGAGGAAGGAAGAAGGAAGAAGGAGGAAGAAAGGAAAGGATCGGAGAGAAAGGAGACTGAGAAGGAAACAGAGTTGATACCCGGCACCGTGCATGAAGCCAGGTACGGTGCTTAAAGCTTAGAAACATACGTTTAGCCTCAGACTGACATTTTCTATTTTTAAATCTCGTTTTCTTTTTATACACGTCAACTAAAATATATTGTTTGCAATTTTTATATTATAAGTTTCATTTTACATTTATTCTTTGTGTTTAATTTTTGTTTTTAATTTAATTTTTTTAATTTATTTTCAAATTTTTGTTATTTTTTTTTTATTTTTTCAAATTTTTATTTATTTTTTGTTTCATTTGTTTAAAACATTTTGTTTTTACTAAAATTTTTATGCTTTCATGTTTATAACGTAAAAAATTTACGCTTTTACACACCCTAAAGCTTTAAATCAGTAAATCAGTAAATCAAACTGCCCTCCCCACCCCATCAGTGATCCATTGATCTATTGATCTATTGATTCAAGTCATATTTTTTACTAAAACTGTTATGTTTTACATACCCTAAAGCAGTAAATCAGTAAATCAAACCACCCACCCTACCCTCTCCTCCCCTCCATGATCTATTGATCTATTGATTCAAGTTATATTTTGTATAAAACTTTTTATTTTATTTGTTTCAAAATATATTTTTTACTAAAACTGTTATGTTTTACATACCCTAAAGCAGTAAATCAGCAAATCAGTAAATCAAACCACCCACCCTACCCTCCCACCCCTCCATGATCTATTGATCTATTGATTCAAAACAAATATGCTTATTTCGTTTTTTATTAGACCCCACAAAACAATTGTTAGTTTTACACACCCTAAAGCAGTAAATCAGTAAATCAGTAAATCAAAGCCACCCACCCTACCCTTTCCACCCCTCCATGATCTATTGATCTATTGATCTATTGATTCAAGTCATATTTTTTTTACTAAAATTGTTATGTTTTACATACCCTAAAGCTGTAAATCAGTAAATCAGTAAGTCAAACCACCCTCCCCTACCCTCCTCCCCTCCACCCACCTTACCGTGATCTATTGATCTATTGATATATTGTTTCAAGGCACATATCGAGCATCATTTAGGATAAACATAACATAAAAATCAAGTTCTTTATACACTGATCAACGAATATATGCTAACGTAACAAAGTTTTCACATTATAAATCTAACATAGCATCACCTGAACTAAGAATATAATGCACAACGACAAAACCTAGCACACCTTAACAAGAATAAACCTGCTTACATTAACAAAGTTTTCCATACTAACAACAGTAAAGTAACTAACATAGCATACAAAAACGTAACCTTTCACACTTTGTCAAGCATATCTCTAACATATCAATGTTAATTTTACATTAACATGGTAATATTTAACAAAATTTATCATAACCTTGTCTAATTAATTATCATACTGATCAACGAATATATGCTAACGTAACAAAGTTTTCACATTAATAAAGCTTGCATAGCATCACCTGAACTAAGAATATAATGCACAACGACAAACCTAGCACACCTTAAGCAAGAATAAACTGCTAACATTAACAAAGTTCCATACTTAAAAACAGTAAAGTAACTAACATAGCATAGCCCTTATGTAACCGCTTACACCCCCCCTTCGAGGTACCCTGATATGGGTGTTCATGCATCTCTCTGGGGTGTTCTCCAATTTAGTGGTGCCTCGTCGCTGAAAATTGTTCGGTTTGTATAGAAAGATTGAGATTATGTTGATGAGTGAGTTCATTCGTGAAAGCTTTTGTATAAACTTGAAAGTATCCCTAATGATAAGCCTACAATGTAAGCCTAACTGAACATCTGTGTCATATAGCATCAAAATTGGTAAGTGTGATAGTTAGTTTTTTTGTAGGGGTGAAGGGGGTAGGTTACGTTTTTTGGATGCTGTATAGTTACTTTACTGATATTAAGCAGTGTACTTTGTTGTTAATGTGACTGTTTATTCGTACGTAAGGTATGTAATGTTCTTAGTTAGGTGATATTATTTAGCTTTACGGTTATTAAAACTTTGTTATGATTATTAAATACACTACTACTACTACTACTACTACTACTACTACTACTACTACTACTACTACTACTACTACTACTACTATAATAATAATAATAATAATAATAATAAAATAATAATAATAATAATTAATAATAATAATAATAATAATAAATAATAATAATAATAATAATAATAATAATAATAATAATAATAATAATAATAATAATAATAATAATAATAATAATAATATATTATGTTAGCGTTTATTCGTTGATCTGTATGATCGATGGGTTATATTATGATGTTTGACAAAGAATTTTGTTAATGTCCACGTTTATCAAGTTCAAAATTGATGGTTTTATTTGATAACAAGACACTTGATGAACTGTATATCAATTCATAGTTCAAGATGTGGTATCTTGATAGTTTGGACACTTTGTTAAGGATTTTGTTAGATAATATGCTTTATCTGTTGATGATATGATTGAAAGCAGGGATATGTTGAGTTTTGCTTGTAATGATGGGCAGGTTGAGATATTCATAGGTCAAAGTGTTAATGTCTTATTCGTAGGTCCAAATGTTTGTATCTATTGTAGGTTTTCGCCCATTGTAAGTGCTAGATATGTTAGGCTATGTTTAATTTCTGTTACGTTTTGTTTAAATATTACTATGTGACAATGTGAAATTAAAACTGATTTGTTAGAGAAATGATAAAATTCGTAAGATATTAGTGTTAACTGGCGATGATGTGTTAGAAACGTGGTTATAGGTTAAGTTTTTGCTGAGAATGTTAGGTTTACCCGAGAATTTTTGCTAGATGCATACGTTTATTCATTAGTTTCAAAATGATGTTATATTTGATATAAGTGACATTTTGATGAAGGTAGTATCAATTCATAATTCAAGATGTTGGTGTCTTTGATAGATTGGTCACTTTGTTAAGGGATTTTGTTAGATATTACTGCTTCAGGTGTTGCTGATATGTTGGAAAAGTGGGGATACATTGATTTTAGGAAGAACTTGATTTTTATGTTATGTTTATCCTAAATGATGCTCGATATGTCCTTGAAACAAATAGATCAATAGATCAATAGATCACGGTAAGGTGGGTATTTATAGATCACGGTAAGGGTGGGTAGAGGGGAGGAGGGTAGGGGAGGGTGGTTTGACTTACTGATTTACAGCTTTAGGGTATGTAAAACAACAATTTTAGTAAAAAAATGATTTGAATCAATAGATCAATAGATCATGGATGGACAGGAGGGTGCGGGGTGGGGTTTGATTTACTGATTTACTGCTTTAGAGTATGTAAAACATGACAATTTTAGTAAAAAATATGCATTTGAATCATAGATCAATAGAATCAATAGACTTCTCGAAGGCATGAGAGAATGAGGGTTGTTGAACCTGAATATGCAGAAAAATGGTTTAGTGCTGCAGAATGCATTTATACTTACATCCTTTCAAAGGGAGTTGAATCTCTGGAGTGATATATAGAGCATGCCCAGTTTATGTTGAATCCTATGTCCCCTGCTTAGATGAATTAATATATTTAAAATAAATTTATATGTTTTTATGTATTTATATAACGCTCTTTTCAATGAAAATTATATGTTATAAAAATGAAAACTGGTTTTACTTCCCCTAAGTTCTCTTTATTGTTTAAGTTGTTAATGATAGCTTTTTATTCGCACGGTTGTTGTGTGTTAAGTGTGTTATATTCATAGTTCAGCTTTACAGAGGATAAAACTTTACTATGTTTGCATTTATCCGTTAGGTATTGTGATAGGTGGTAGGTAAGGTTATGCTAAAATTTTGTTAAGTATTACTATGTTAATGTAAAAAAGCTTTGTTGTTATGATAAAGTTTTGTTAAATACTACCATGTTAATGTTAAATTAACATTGATATGTTGGATATGTTTGAAAAAGTGTGAATAGGTTACGTTTTGTATGCTATGTTAGTTACTATACTGTAGTTAAGTATGGAATTTTGCTAATGTTAGCAGGTTATTCGTGCTTAAGTTGTGTTTGGTTTGTCGTTGTACATTATATTCTTAGTTCAGGTTAGGCTATGTTAGCTTTATTAATGTGAAAACTTTGTGACGTTAGCATATATTCGTTGGTCAGTTTATAAAGAACTTATTTTTATATGTTTATCCAAAATGATTCTCGAAAATGTGACCTGAATTAATAGATCAATAGATCAATAGATCATGGATGGGTGGGAGGGGTGTAGGGGGTGCTGGGGATGGGTAGTTTGATTTACTGATTT
>JABUQX010051995.1:0-15000 GCA_015478945.1 Trachelipus rathkii
AGTAGTATCGGCTACGTCTAAATAAAAAAATGTAGGTACTTCCCGAAGCAATAGTTATTACTGAGGTCGACACTAAACAGTTTTAAGCCCATATTCTGTATAGCGGTAAGAGGATTTTATTATCTATACTATGTGATTCACTGGCCTCCTTCACAGCGAAGAGACAAAAAGAAGTACAGAACAACTTCGAATTATGAGTTATGGTTTCTCCTGTCTCTTTAGGCAGGAATGCCATGTAGTCATTGTCGGAAATCCCATTTCTAGTTGCGAAATGATCATATCTTTGTGATAAACCGAGAACAATATTAAGTAGATTCCACTCAAGGAAGATTGGAACACCATGACTTAATCTAAAGGGGCATCGCTTGACGAAAAATGGAGATGCGAGAGAATTGTACTCAAAAAAATGTATTTTGTATATAATAATAATATAATCGCAAATATATTTATGACAAGCACATATTTTGAATTTGTGAAAATGGCCCGTTAGGTATGATATTATTAACCGTACTGTCACCAATTAAAGATTTCTCTGTTTAAATTACATTTAAATTTTCTAATTGTTCGACTCCTGTTTGTGTCTATAAAATTTTACTCTCACGGTTCAGTTAACTTGGTTTAACTAAATATTCTCATTCTTTTTTCGCTCTTCATGGACAAATTGAGTTAATGCTGAATAGTTGTTATATTACACTTTTCTTGGATAATGTTGATTTATATAATTATAATTATTATAATCTTACTTATTTATTAAAATATTATTATTAAATATATCTATTAATTTAATATTATTTCATTATTATTGATTATTCATTATAATTTCATAATTTTATTAATTATTATTAAATAGTTTATATTTAATATTAATTATAAATATATTATTTTTCTATATCTAATACTATTATATTATTATATACATATTATGTATTCAGAAGAGTGTGAGATCTCATTCTATACGAATAGCAGCCAGCATAACTGAGATCTAGAACTACTACACGGTGAGTCCGAAGCGCCATTGAGAGATGATCAGTATTTTTTTCTTCAAGTATATATATTCTTATAATAAAGCTCTGGTCTGTGCCAGGTCATGTACATGATAAAATATCGTTCTGATTAAATCATCCGCTTATACTTTTAATTCAAACATACTATTTTTTATAAGAAATATTTTGATAGCTGCGCAGTTTGCTGCTTTGTAATCGTGATATCATATATAGAATATAATATTAAAATATTCTATATCATACTTAGCCCTACTATAAATAATAAGCAGCCGACATGCTTCTATGTAATATATATTAATAATAATATAATATCATGTTATGATTATGAGTTGAAAAATAGTTTACGTTACAAATAATAATAATTTTAACTTATATTATTTTTTATCAATATAATACTTCAATTGTTTCATTTATTAGTATTATTATTCATGGAATATATTATATAGACTTGAGCATATACAATATACATATAAAAATAATAATTCTATTATTAATCAAATATTATATGATTATAATTATACAAGTTCTTATAGGATTTTCGATATTTATATACATCAGCTTTAAGATTATAAAACCTATATATATACACGTATTATTAAATTATATATATATATATATTAATAAGTCAATAAACTTTCAACTAATCCTATAATTTTAAATTAATATAATATTAAAAATAAATTTAAATATCCTAAATATTATAATTATATTGTATTTGTTATTCTTTTTGTAAGACTTAGTAAATGTATTTATACTTTCTAAACCATATAGAAGACTTATAATAATAATATTATAAAGATATAAATATATTTAATTCTATATCTATACTTATTATATCACTCTAACTTACTAAACATCATGTTTAAATAATTTATTTATTTCACTATTCTAAATAATAATCAATATTTATTTATATATTTATATGATTTTTATTATTTTTATAATCTTAAATTATATTTCAATACTAATTTGTATTAACCCATAACTATAAAACTATATCTACATATCTATATATATATATAAATTATATGTATAAAAAAAGTTCAATTATATATATAATATATATTATTCTATTAATAATATTTATATTATATATATAAATATATATTATAGTGTATCATAGATTACTATGATATACGATTAAGAGGTTATATAGTTTCAACATATAATATTTGTTATAGTATTATATATGAATTATATTATTATATATATATATAAATAGTATAATGGTGTATATTGTATAGTATATATTTTAATATATATTTATTCTATAAATATAAATAATCATACAATATATTCATACGGCTTAAGCTTAACTGAGGTAAGTCGATTAATACAAACAATGAATAGTACCTCATAGTGATATATGTAATAATATATAAATATAGTATATATATATATATTATATATATATATTATATATATATATATATTATATACGTGTATATATTTATTATATATATATATGTATAATATTATAATATATATATTATATATTATATAATATATATATTATATAATTATATATATAATATATTAATAATATTAATTATATAATATATATATGTAATTACTAATAATTAATAAGTTAATATACATAAATATATAATAGTTACTATCAATATATATATATCCAATTCATATTATTCATATACATATATAATATATAATAGATTAATATATTTGAATATCTTATATATATATCCATATATAATATTATATATATATATATTATATATAATTACTAAATATATATAATAATATCTATAATATATATACTATATATATATTATATTACAGTAATTTTTGAAGAGGTATATATATATTTACTCATATCTATTATAATAATATTAATATAATATATTATATTACTACTATATATAATATACGTATATCATCTATATATATTATAATTAATATATATATACTATATATAATATAGATATATATATTAATCTAATAATATATATTAACTAAATATGTGGGATAAAAATAGTAATAAGATACAATTATAGGTATAGTAGGTGAGTTATATTAAAATATAGATACTATATAATCTGATTTATATAATGTATAAGTATAGATATACTATTTTAGATAAGTGTATAATAAATGATATAGAGGGTATAAGATGGGATTAGGCTCCACTGTCTCGGAATTTACATTAATCATTAGATATGGAAAATTTTTGAATCGTAATCACTAAAAATAGTATAAAGTTCTAGATAAACACCATATTAATATAATAATTATATATTCAGTTAATAATGATATGTAGATATAGATGAAACTTACTAAGAAATTACCACTAGTATATTGTAAATATAACTATTATATAATATATATTATATAATATATATGGTATATCATATTATATTATATAATAATATAAGGCAGTTAATAGATATTATAGTACCTATATAGAAGTCATTGGTGAGTGTTGAATCTTTTTCAGTTTTACCTTTAAGATGTCGAGGTCGTTATTATTCTAATTCATCTAGTAAAGTTTTTACGAAAAAAATGCATAAGTGGTACGACTGAAGTTAAGACTAATATTTACAGATTTATTAGTTGAGCCACATTTAATTTCGCTAAGTGCATTTTGATAGTCACCTGTTCGAAGTCCTTCTGATACGAAGGGATAAAACGCGAGAACCTCCTGTAACTGTGCACTTGAGTGCTGGAAATTAAGTTATCCATAATAGCTATAAATCAGAGCATAAGTAATCTTACAATTTTACTCGTATTTTGTCCAAATATTAGCTAAACACCGCACTGACATATCTTCTCATGTCTAATTAAAGAGTATTATTAGTTTGAATCATTCTTTTCGTTTAATTACACACATATAAAGTCAATGATTTTTATAATACACTCTGCTTCTATTTTTCGTTGGCATTAGCAAGTGTCTGATTTACTAAACTTAGTGGTGATAAAGAAGTTCAAATGAAATAAATTATATTCTTGATCGTGTGAATGCTTAGAGATGGACTTTCGATGAAATTCGTTTTTTTACCATGAATTCATACACAGGAAGTTTATGAATTTTTCTTGTATCTCAGTTAACAAAGCAAGATTGGTTTACATTTGTGAATCATAATGTTCACAATTATAAGTGTTCCCTATTATTATTTACTCTAGATTTAATTTATTTTATGCTAACTACTGAGTGCAGTTTCGTAGATCAGTGTGAATATGAATCTCATTTAGGTGTACTCGTGTACATATAATCTAAGAAATGACGTGGTGAGGACGAATCCCATACTGAAATTAAGATGGTTAAAGTCCTCCTGTAAGATCCGAATATTTAGAATACCGTAGTGCTTGACCTCACTAAGCGCGTGTTCACTGTAAGTCAACTAGTGGTTAAAAAGTAAACAATTGCATTAAAGTGAATTAAGCATTAATAATTTCGGTGACGAGAAAAGCTATTCGTGAGCGTAGCACTAGTAAGTCCTGGTATTTCTTTGTGTAGTATAAGACACGGATATCTACTTATGTGATCACACGTTCCAGGTGCACTTTTATTATGATTGTGTATTTTTTCACCTTTGTACACAGGTATTTCATTGTAAATTATATTTATGTCTTCTAATTAAGTCCCATGAGAGAAATCAAATTAGAATATTATTTATATTTATTGAGAGTTAGACATATTATCATAATATCGTTATAATTTGAACTATTAATTTATAGTAGGTCGTAATTTAACGTTATAATTAATAGTACAACATTGGCTCATATATATCTGTTCTAACTAGTCTTATCTCTTGGAGAGAGGTAATAATAAAACTTCTTCAATTCTAAATTGTACGTTGTCTTATCGTCACTGGATCCTAAACTCAAGAAGGAAAAACATTCTTGAAATTTGTACATTTAACATTTTCTTGTATTACTATATGTAAAATAGTCCTTTTCTGAAATTAAATGCAATGAATGCGAAATCAAAGATTAATTTGAAAATATAAGATTTAATGCAAAGTGTAGAGTGTTTACGAGAGTCTATTAAAAACACATCATAATATATAATTCCCATTGCTGTAGTACCATGTAAAAGTATTTGCTAACATAAAGGAAATGTAGTATTTTTCCTATACGGCCTCCGTTCCTCAGTGATAAAAACTCTTTCAAATAATAATAAATTATTAGATATCTATTAATTATATTCACATAGTGATACAGTATACAGTATAAATTATATAAATTAAATATAATTAAATATTATTGAGGTTCACAAAGTTATTAATTTTAGATTGATTATTATTTCTTCCTCTTTTTCTATCGTCTGTTTATATCAGAGATATATTTTTCTGAAAACATATATTATTTTAATATTATTATTAACAATATATATTTATTAATATGTTTAAAATACTTTTAAAAATAAATATATATATATATTAACTCATATTTGGAGGTACTATATTAATATATTATATTTTTTTTTTATTTAATATTATATAATATATTACTTATTAAAATAATATAATATATAAGTTATATAAAGATATTTTAAAGGTGAGTAAGACTTATTCATAAATAGGAAGAGTTTCTTCAACAATTGTAGCTACTATACTAATAATAACTATTAGATAATAATTAGATATACCTTATATTTTTTTATTATTATCAAGTAGTTATAATAATTGTAAATATAATATAAATATAATTACCTCTAACTGCCATATTTCGTTAAGTATAATTATATATTTTTTTAATAATATTCTAAATAATATTATATTTTTATTATAGATATATATATCTTATGAAATTTTAATATTAATAAAGAGAATAGTAATTATAATGAACTCAAATTCATTTCTTCATAATATTATTATATATACCTATAAAGAAAAAAATACTTCATAAATATATGAGTATTAGGAAAAATATTTATATATTAAGGTTTATAAAAAAAAGTATTATTTTAATATAGTTAGTGAAATGTATACTTTGATTACGTATCTTGTCTAAATACCATAGCAGTTATTTTACTCTATGTGACTTATTTTCGTGTATATTTATTTTCCTACTATTTCAACCGACATATTTTTACACTCACATATATCTCAGAGATACTCAATATCAATTTTGTTGAATTATTTTGATGGAAGTGTTGCTGTAATCTCTTTACAAAGGCTTATAACCTTGTAAAGGACTTTAGAATTCTTAATTAAGCTCGACTTTGCATATTGTTTGATATATACGTATCGTTATAAATGATCTTGTTTTAAAAGCATGGAAGATATACTGATTCTCGTCATCTTGGTTATTACAACAGAGTGTTTAACGAGTCTACATTGGTTTGTTGCGCGTGCTGAATCCGGTACGCGCCAATAGGGTATCAACCCTTATTGACTTCAATATTTAATATTCAGATCTATTGGTTTTGATGCGTGAGTCGTTTGAGAAGAATAGAGTGGCGCCGTAGTTATTGTTGTTGAGAGATCTTATATTCGCTTGTACTAACAACAATATATAGATTCACTTTTCTATTTCATGCATATTGGTGTAATCATGGTTAAAAAAAAGGATCCTTTCTGTAATACAAACTAGCTATACCAAGGAAGAATCTACTGTTTGTCAGTTCACGTGAAGGTCACTTTAATATGAAAATATATTAAAATATCGGTATATCAACAGGTCGTGGACTTATCATTTGGAGATTGACATTTTCTTGGGTGCAGGACGTAAACATTCAGCTGTAATTGTAATTCACATATTTGGTCTTGGGGGCCTGGCCAATGGAAAGTTAGTAAGGTTGAAGTGTTTGTATCTCGGCTTGTTTTCATTATTCACCGCATGATATAAAACAATAATACTAATAATAATAATAATAATACTAATAATAATAAATAATATAAATTAATTCAAATAATAATAATTAAGAGTTATTCCTTATAATAGATAATCATATAAAATAATAAATAAATATACAAAAATTATAATAAAAATAATAATACAGAGGATTTTACGGAATAGATAATAATGAATACATAATATAAAATGAATAATAAAATAATTACATACTAATATATTAATAAGATCATAATAATGAGGAATCTCAATGTAGATGAATAATGATACACGAGAGAGGAAGAATTCGAATAAATAATGCCAATAATAATAAAATGAAGAGTACAAATAATTACAATAAAACCAATCATGAATATAAATAATAACAACATTTAAAATAAATAGAGATAAAATAATATAATTAATAATAGAGAGCATAATGAGCTGGAGAGAATCAATCCAATGAGAGTAGATACTAATGAACAATTAAACATAATCGGAAGAAGCCAAAGTTAATTAATCATAGAAATAGTAATACATAAAAATAATAATAATAATATATAATAATAATTAATAATAATAATAATATATAAAATATAATAATTATAATTATTAATAATATCACACTAACATAAAAAAAAATCAATACAATACAATAATACAAATAAAATAATAAAATATATAATAAATAATTAAAAATTTGATATTAAACATAGTCTATATCAAAATAATAAAAATCGATATTAAAAACATATCTATATTGAAATTAATAAATAAAAATAATATAATTAATAATGAATAATATGATGATAAAATAACAATAATCAATAATATATAAATATAATAGAGTAAGCAACTCAAATAATACAGTATTAATAATAATAATAGATATAATTAACTCTTATATAAATGAAAATCACAAAGAAATTAATATATAATAAGATTAAAATTGATAATAAATAAATAATAACTATAATCAATAAATCGATATTGAAAACAATTCGATAAAAATAATAAATAATCGATATTGGAAGCATATCAATATAAATTATAAAACTATACTAAAAATGCAATTTTCATATTAAGAATAAGTAAATATTTGGAATGAAAATCCCATAAATCATAATAATAAATAAAATTAGAATAATAATAATAATACAAAAATTAATAATATAATGAGATAATAAGAAGAATTAATTAACAATAATAAAATTAATCAGATGATTGAGAATACAATATTGATAAAAGTAATATAACAAAATAATAATAACGAATAATACTAAGTAATAGAGTATAATTATGTAAACATTTATATATATTATTAATCGGAGAGGAATCATATATAATAATATAATACTATAAAACAATAAAATAAGTAAATAATATATTATATAAGAGTATATATATAATAATGACAATTAAATAAATTAATTTAATTATTAATACTATAATGTAAAATTCAATACTATAATGAATATTCCAAAATAATAATAATTATGTTAGCTATAATATCACAAAAAAATCAAAATATCATAATTTAATACACAAATAATAAAATAATCAATAATTATATAATAGATCAAATGTTTTACGAATAACGAATACAATCAGTGGATAGAAGCAAAGACCATAATTAATCACAGAATTAGAATATATTCCGAATAAAGATCACACTGAATAAAGATACATAATAAGAATAAGGTCAAAAATAATAATAAGCCGGAATTCCGACAGCAATTAATGGGAGTATAATATGAGTAATATAAAACAGATAATAATAAGATTAAAAATTAATCAAATAATATAAGATAATAATATAATAATAACTACATAATAATACACTATATTAAGAGGATATCACACACCTAATAATGAATAATCAAGTTATAATAAATATTAAATATATATTATAACATATAATTATATAATAATATAATACTAGAAAACATTAATAATTTAATATAAAATAATATTATAATAATATATTAGAAAAATAATAATAATTTAGAACAAAAATAATATAATAATTAATAATTAATTAAATCAAAAGAAGAACAAAATGAATAATAAAATAATTAAAAATAATAATAATAATAATAATTAAGAGTAAAATCAGATAATAAGAATTAAATAACATAATGATAATATATCAATATAAAATTACGTGTCGAGAGATAATAACATAACATATAAATCTATACACTAGGTAATAATTAATACACAATGAATAATAATAATAAATAGATAATTAAAATAACATACAGTAATAGAGACAATAATAATGATAATAATGTATGAATAAATAGATCATATACAATAATAAATATAATCTCACAGTAATGAACAGTATATAGATAAGATCACAGATAATTACATGGAAATACTAGATTATAGAGCACTCACTTAGAAAGACCGATAAGTATCTGAAATTAATAATTCCTAATGGAATGTATTGAAAGTTATATATTATAAGAAATAATAAAATTAAATTAGAAGAGAATAATATTAATTAATTAGAAGAGTAACTAAGTGGGTAGATAATGAAAGAATAATAAAAAATTATTTATTGGATATATAACAAAATAATCTCCATAAAAGCTCAGATAAATAATCATAGATCAGAAAGTAATAGGAAACAATAATCAGATAACCAGTAGAATAATTATAATAATCATAGTCCTAATAATTTACAAAATAAAAAATATATATTCACAAAAAAATAAAATGAACAAATTACTGTATTAATTGAGCATATCTAAATAATTAATTTTGTTCATGGTCCATTAATCCTCCCAACAGTTGTTCACAAATGCCTCCGCTACAATAGCTCTTTCATGTTTATACAGCTGTAGGAGGCCGCACGACATATTCTAAATTTGTTGATGATAAATATAATTATATATATACAGATGGTACATTACATATGACTTCTATATAATATAGCGATATAAGTATTACTTGCTGAGTATCGTACGTAGTTAAATATAGCCTAGGAATCCGTGATGATCGTCTGGGATATATGAAAATTTTATTCTATTATCAGAATATATAATGTGCTTGGTTAGTAAGTATTGATATAATAATATAATATAACTAATACCTAAATTATTATTATATTTTATCAAAGATATAGAACGCATATGTCTTAGACATAATATGTTATTACACAGTATATTTTAATTATTGTATTATATATATTATATCGTTAAGTTATAATATAATACACTCATATTAAGTTACACGGATATCCTGAGTGAGGACACTAGTTTATACTATCAGAGAGTACTACTAGGGTAATAATTATTATTATATTATTATCAATATCTAAAGTAATGACCGTAGAATATCCTATGTGAGTATACATTTAATTCTATTTTAATAAACCAATAACGATGATAGGTTAATAATAATAATATTTATTATTATTATTGTATGCTAGTAATATACTAATATATATTATATATATCATGTTATAATTATTATATATCATGTAAACTTAGCTTTCAAATAAGAAGTATCGATACCGTAACACATAAATATATATTATATCAATATGATTTTTATACTAAAATTATACTGTTTTATTAGCAAAAATGCACTTGATCATTAGTATTTACGAGTAAATACAGGTATATCTATGGCTGGTTAATATAGGCATAAAAAATATATGATATCAGGAGTTCCCAAAGGGTACGACATGTTACGTGTATATTTACTACGGGATAACTTAATAATAATATATAATACTACGACTAGCATGTGATTATATATAATAGTATAACTTATATACTTAATTATACAACAATCAGTAGATTTATATATAATTTTGAAAAATTTATAACAACTATATTATAATTTATTTATCTTATTTCATTATATTTATATATAATATTATCTATATTAGGATGAATTTAATCACAGTTAAAGATATTGAGAATTTAAATATATACATATATTATTAGATAATATTATCACACTAAATTACAAATTACACTTAGTAGAAATAATAAAAGCACCTTCAGTGAGTATATACTTATATATATATATATATACTATACTCACGAGTATATAAAAGCTACTGTATCCGGAACCGGTATCCGGAGCCTGATCCTGGGTGAATTGAATTTTTTTTCGGGAATATTTTTTTTGGTGAAAATTTATTGTCAGAAGAGCGTGCAGACCAACAATTTTCATAAAGAGAGGCTACAGAAAAATTCTCTCAGTCGATCCGAGGAGCCGAAGCTGAACAACGTCAGCGAGCCGTTTTCTTAAGGCCGGATCCGGCATCACCGGATACCTGGTATGATTGTAACTATCAGAAAACAGGGTTATATTTTATATGAGGCTGTTAAATTTATATTCAAGAACGACTGTTGCTGAACTAAATAAGTTTGTTCACATACACGTACTTCATAGGGCCAACATTAGTCGGGATTACCGAAGACCTTGAAGCGAGAACTACGCTTATCCCAGGACAGATCTTTAGTCCGGTGTTGAGGCACAGGAGGATACCATACTTGCGGTTCATTGTAATTTTTTTTTCGAGAAATTTTTTTTATGTCGTTAAAAATTTTTTGTTAGATAACTACTTGCCGAATTTTCTTCAATTATAGCAATAATAGTGCATGCGCGTAAACCCTTCAAGTCGGAATACCAGGCGACCAGTAACCTTTATTGAAGCGAAGCAATACGTTAACCCCTAGAGCTAAACACTTAAAGCCGTTATACAAATGCCTATAGACAGCCGAAGCCTTAAAAAAATGTAGCCCCGAAGCCGTGGTGAAGCCGAAGCGAAGGCCACGAAGCACCTGTTAGCCCAGAAGACCTAGCTAAGCCCTAAAGCCTTGAGCCTAAGCTAAGCCTAGCTGCCTAAGCTAGCCTAAGCTAAGCTGAAGCCACGACCAAGCGAAGCCTGACGCCCGCAAGCCCTAAGCCCCTAACCTTAAGCCCTAACGCTAAAGCAATAAGCCTAGCCTGCCTAAGCCTAAGCCTAACCTAGCCTAAGCCATAAGCCTAGCCCTAAGCCATTCGTATATACCAATTAAGTCACTTACAGCCGAAGCGAAGCCTGAAGCCGACAGTACCGAGCCCTGCAGCCGAACCGAGTAAGCCGAAGCCGAAGCCGAAGCCCAATGGCGCTCGGCTCAGCCGACGCCGACGCCGAATGCCGACTCGATTCGGCATCCTGCGATGAATTCTGCTTAACAGAAAATATTTTTCATTAACTTATGATAAACAATTATCTCCAGAAGAACTGTGCTCGAACAATTTTCAATCAGTGTAAGAACATTGGACAGATCCGGATGACCGAAGTCGTTTCCGGAGCCCACATCCGGCCATGATCCGAGCACGGAGCCGGAACTGGAGCATCTATGTTTTTTTCGGGAAATAATATTTTGGCGTAAAAAAAAAATTAATCGATAGACCTTGCTGAACAATTTTAAAAATAGTGTAAACTTAGTCGGATCGAAAAGCCGAAGTCTAATGTTGAAGATTTAATACACAAAAATGATATGTGCAAGTTTTTTTTCAGAAAAATATTTTTTTTAAGGTAAAAATTATTTCTACATGAAGTGCTTAACAATTTTTTCAAATAGTGAGAACCTTAGATCGGAGCAGAAACCTTAGTCGAATCGGGAGCCGGATCCGGAGCCGGATCCTTGGTCGTGAATTTTTTTTCAAGGACAATATATTTATGTTATGGTGAAAAATTTTAATGGGAAGAAAGAGTGCTGAACAATTTTTCAGAATAGCTGCAGAACCTCAAGTCGGATCGGAGCCGAAAGCCGGAGCCAGAAGCCGAAGCCAAGTCGAGTCGAGTCGAAGATCATGATTAATCCCTCAAATCCAAATCCAGCGTCTGCATTATGAAGCACGAAGTATTTATTAGGATGAAAAATGGGAATGCGAAGAAGACGTCTGACACAAATTGTTCGTCAAAATAAGCTATGTTGAAGACATTAGTATATGGGATTTCCTGGCAGCCACGTATCCGCGCAGCCGGATCCGGATGAATCCCTCATTTGGGTAATGAAATATTATTTTGATCGGACTTTTTATTTTTTTTTTTTTATTTCGCAATTTATTGTAGAAGAATCCCTGCCCAACATCAATTTTCCAAATACGTGCGAAACCCTGACTATTTAGTCGGATTCATCGGACCGAGAATCCACCTCCAGAGATAGATCGGAGATTGGCAGCTTTAATCCTTAGCCGGAGATACCTGGGGTAACGAAAACATTTTTCGAAAAATATTTTTTTAGGTAAAATTTATTTGTACAGGAAACGTTGATACTATTTTAAATAGTCAAAAACCTTTTACGTATCCGGAGCCGAAGTCGGAGCCCGGATGCGGATACGGATGCAGATCTAGTGATTTTTGTTTAAAGAAATATTTTTTAATTACACATGAATAATTAATGGAAGCAACGTGATTGAACAATTCTGGACATAAGCATACAGAATCTTACGTCGGGTGTCCACTAGATGCCGAAGCCGACGTAGGAAGCCGGGAGCCGGAGCCGGAGTCGGATCCTGGGTATGTGTTTTTCTATTTTCAGCGTGTAAGAAGGTTTGAGTGAAAATGATATTGTCCAAGAAAGGGCGTACGGAACAATTTTCATTAGTCACATCAACAAACTAGTACAGTTCAAATCCGGAGCTCGAACCCGATGTCGAGCCGGAGCCTGATACCGGATACTGGTATGAATTTTTTATTTCAAGAAATATTTTTTGGAGGTTTGTACTAAATTATTGTTAAAACAGAATAATGAGGAGTGTCAGTCAAAGAACTTTAGTTGGAGCTGGAACCGGATTCGAAGCCGGAGTCGGAACCGATCCTAGTATAAATTTTTAAATAAATATTTTTTAGGTAAAGAATTTATTGCAAGACGTGCTGAATAATTTACATATAAGTCAGAATCCTTAGTCGGCCGACCGGAGCCGTGAGCCGGAGCAGAAGCAAAACGAGCCGAAGCCGGACGCCGGATCCTCGGTATAGAATTTTTTTCACTCAATATGCTTTTTATGGAGGAAAAATATTAGTAGAAGACTGTTGCTGTTAATTTAAAATAGTACGCAGTCCTAATTCCCTTAGTGAATCGGATTGCATCCCGGACTCGGAGCGGGAGCCGATTATGACATTTTTTTCTTTAATTAAATATTATCATTAAATAAATTTGAGAAAATCATCTACCAGAAAACGTCTGGAACAAGCCAAAATTAAAAAATAGTAGCAGACAAAAAAAACTTAAGTCGGAGCCGGAGTCGGAGCCGGAGGTTAGATTTTGGGTATAAATCTTTTTTCTGTAAGTTAAAGGATTTTTTTGCTTACGTGGATGAAAGTACGTATTACAAAGGTCAGAAAGTGCTCGAAGTCAGTGTTTTCATAAATGTCGAAAACCGTTTATCGGAGCCGAAGTCTGAATAAAAGATTATTTACGTTTGCGTGGGCATAATATATATTTAATATATGTATATATATATTATATATATATTATATATAGTTGTGTGTGATATATATATATATATATATATATATATTATCATATATATTTATATATATATATATCTACTATATATAACTATTTATTATATAATATAATATATATATTTATAATATAATATTATATTATAGATTAATATATTAGATAAATATTATATTAATAAATACGTTTGAGAAAATCATCAGAAAACGTACAAGACTAAAATTAAAAAAAAAAAAAAAAAGTAAAGTAAGGTTGATAAGAAAAAAATTGATTGTCGCCTTGTCCGAAAGTGCCAACTTACAGCTTATATAGCAAAAAGAGTGCATAAGAAGTATATTATTATTATTATTATTGCTATTATTAATATTATTATTATAATTATTATTATTATTATTGTATAGAGTATTTATTTTTCTATATCTGTTAAATAGAAAATGATAACTTATAAGCTTACGGTATTATTAGTACCGAAAGACAATGTTACGGTGTAATTTTTATAGTGCCTATTTACAAGGAAAGATAAATGAGAGTTAGAAGTGAAGATGGAGTTAATTGTCTGTTATTGCAGGTAACAAAGAAGAAAATACACTTTCAACAATTTCTGTTTATTATTTATTAATGGAGATAACTTTAGAACTTATTCCTATTCTTTCAATAGAAACAAGCACGAACTTTAATTCAACTTAAAAGATAATTCAATTTAACAGGAACAT
>JABUQX010051995.1:20000-33629 GCA_015478945.1 Trachelipus rathkii
TTGTATCCCGAAACAGACAGTGGGGGGGGGGGGGAGTCTAAATCCATTTCGCATGAACGTCGTCGAAATTGTAGACCAAAACTGATGGAAAAGGAAGGCCAAGGAAATTAAAAATAGGAGTCACAACCCCAGAGAACGGCCAATATGCAAGATTGTGGAGGAACCTCTCCAGTAAGGGTGACAAGGGACTTGAACAGGAATGAATAAAGAGCATATAAGCTGCTCTCTTCGCAGGGACAAGAGCATTATCCGTCTCCACCTCCATGCTCTCGCTAGACGATGATCGAAATGCACCCGATGTAATGCGCAGACCCTCGTTTTGAATAAGGTCAAGGAAGCGAAGATACATATTTATATCTCTATTATATGGCACAGCTATCATCTAATTTAGCCCTCACGAGCATTATGCAGAATCGCAGCAGTCTTTCTGTCCGCACCCCACGTCTTAGAGGTGAGTGATGTAAGAGGTTGACATAATGGCACCCTTGAGATAATAAATAGATGAAGGAAGGTATGTAAGGCGATCGTCAAGCAACAAACCCAAGAACCTCACCGTCGGTACCACTTGGATGGGGGAACCATGCAGTTGCATTAAAGGGGACTGTATTCGTCCGCCGCGACGTGGGTTTCTCCGGAAAAGTATAGCTTTCGTTTTGGAAGTGGAGAATTTGAATTCACGAGCACTGCACCAGGACATGGCCCTGTCGATGGTCAGTTGAAGCTGACACTACATGCAAGGGAGTTTAGCCCCAGTGACATATATTGCAAGATCACCCACATAGAGTGAGCAACGGACTGAGTTGGGGATGATATCGACCACTCCGTTGAAGCCTATTGCGAAAACCAATACGCCCAATACGCTGCCTTGCAGAACCCCTTCTTCCATGACAAAATGCCTAGAAAGAGTGGTGCCGCACCGGACCTGAAATGAACGATCAGACATCAGGGTTTGAAGGAAGAGGGGAAGGTGTCCCCGGAAGGCCAGGGAGTGAGGATTTCGCAGAATCCCCACCCTCCATGTGGAGTCGTATGCCTTTTCCAGATCAAAGAAAACGGCCAGGGTCAATTGATGAGAAGCGAGAGGTTCATTCACATCATGGTCCAAAAGGAGGAGAGGATCCTGAGTAGAGCAATGATAACGAAAACCAAATTGAAGGTCTGAAAAGGCTTGTAGAGCTGCTCCAATGCAGGAACGAGACAGGAAGCCACTATTCTCTCCATCAACTTGTATGTGTTGCAAGTTAAGGAGATGGGTCGATGGTTGTCAGTATAAGCTGTCAACCACACAGGATTAGTAAGACACCTCACCCAGATTCTTTTTAAAGGTTGAGGAGAAAAGCTGAGTCCGATGGATGAATGTGCTTCAGCATCTGAAAGGAAATTCCTTCAGGGTTAGAAGCTTCACTGCCTACATATATTCCACCCTCGTAAAGAGTCTGTTATAAAAAGGGTCCTTTCCAGCGGAAACTGAAAAGCCGAGTGTTGCCGTAAACGATCCGATCGAAAAGTCTCTGGATATTGATTCGTTTGAGCAGGAAGCAAAGTGAAAAACCCAGCTCATCAGCAACAATCCCCGGAGCAGAGATAACACCAGAGGGTTGCGGGCCATACGTAAAGGGTATTGGCGGATCTCTATGGTGCCTCTGAGAGATTTTGCGCACAACCTTATATACAGAAGACAACGGCGTGGAAGAATTCATGATAGAAACGTAATTATGGAAATATTGTTTTCTCGTCCGTCGGTTGATACACCTAGAACGGGCTGCCGCAGCTTTAAAATGAATCAAGTGGACGAGTGGGAGGCCGTTGTGTACCAAGCGACACTTACGCTTTTCACGATTGAGGCCCGAGCCACAAGTGGCGTTCACCAATGAGACGGTGATTCACGGTTTCCAGCAGAGCGCGTGATATGGTCAACCGCCGCCATGAGGATAGTATCCTGAAAGAATGTGAATGCGGATGCCAAAGACGGAAAAAGGGTTGTGGCAGGAAGGACTGGAATGTGAGTAGCTTGATAGAAGGAAGATCAATCGCTCTATCATACCGCCAGCTAGAATATGGTTGCTGTTGTAAGCTAGGAACGAAAGATAGTAAGGCGATAGGATAATGGTAACTTCCCCAGAGGAAAGGTGACCTTTCCCACCGAAAAGATCGATGGCTGAAATAGAGAACAGTGAGATGTCGACACAGGAAGGAGTACCCGTGTCAAAACGTTCAAACGTTGGAAGACCTGTATTTATATATCCTGAAGAAAATTCCTTCAGGATTCCAAGTATCTAATCGTCATTGGGAGATGCTATAGTGTCACCCCACAATGGGTGGCGGAGATTAATTAAAATCACCGGGGACTAACATGGGTTGCGGCAAACTCATGAACAAAGTTCGAAGGGTTTCCCTAGTGTAAGGACAGCTAGGTGCCAGATACATCGAGCACAGAGTAAGCGGTGATTCGAGGTGGATTCTAGCTGCAATCGCATGTAACAGAGTCGAGAGGGGAATCCGAGAGAAAGGGACCGATTCGTGAAGCAGAATCGCCGCACCCTCTCGATTGTTAGCTCCACGATTCAGGGAGACGAGCTCTCTGTATGTAGTTAGTGGGAAAAGGGTTCTGTGGCGAAGTTGCAGCTTATGAAGACAAATAGCCTTCGAGTAACGTTCGTCGATTAGTCTAGTTAACTCTTCAAAGTTCGGGAAAAAGCCACGACAATTCCACTAAAGGAAATTTATCATGTTAATAGAAAGTGAATTATCAACCTTCAGAGCGATCCGTGACAATAGTTACGATGTGCTGAGAGCCCAGCACTCTCTCAGAAGACGATATAAGATCCCGAGAGGCACTCAACGGCCCATCATTCAGAATCTCGCACCAGGAGGAAGTGGAAAGTCACGCACGCAGAAGGGAGAGAGGGGGACCACCCAGTTTGGAACAGGAGAGGCTCCTGGCTTCCAAAGGAGTGCTCTCACAGAAGATGCGAGCTAAACCACCCTCAACGTCAGAATGTTTGCTAAGACCTAGACAGGGGACCGGTAACACAGCAGACTGGGAGGAGTTCCCCACCCTCTCAGTAGCACCCCTATCAATGCCGGTAGAAATCGATGAAGCAGATTCCAACAAAGAACGTGGACGGTCGTCCGGAGACCCAACAAGATGGCTATGCGCGGCGTTGAAAATCCCGAGGGAATTCCGCAGAGCGGGATCAATAATCGTAGCAGGAGATGAACCTGAACAAGAATCCGGGGGAGAAGGTTCGTCCCTCCCAACTCCATCAGTACCCACTCCCCGCTGACAGCCTCTTGCCTCTTGGAGCAGAACCGCTTTCTACCCCTGGACGGCCCCGGTGACGGATGGGTTTTCCCACAACCACAGCCGAGGTCTTGCTGGAAGAGATCGTAACGTCAACACGGGGGCGTTCCGCGGTTGGAGAGACACGAAAGAATTCATAGTTGCTTCCGAGTAGGTTTCAGACCCGCTAGAGTACAATTGAAGCGAGTCAGTCGTGGGCTGAGTGTGGAAAGGCAACGTAAAAGGTGTAGGAGTGGAATCATTATTCTTCTTACGTTCATAGGGGTGGTGGGCAGAGCGACGAGCACGTTTAGGCTTGAGCGAGAAATGATCCTTACTTTGAACGACGTCAGTTTCCTTCAAGAAATCCGCAACACGATATTGAAAAGAATACAGACGACTGGGTGAAGACCCACATTTAGATGGGCGAACAGGATCAAGAGACGGGACGTCGTGATGCTTCCCCGGGGAAAGAGAAGCTGGACGCTTCCAAGAGATGGTAAAATGGGGGGCCAGAGGTCACACAAGGATGTTTGGATGATAGCCGACGACCATAGAAGAGATACCCTCCAGAGGCCGGACATGAATCTCGGCAATGTGAACCACATGGGATAAAGAATTGGTCTTCGGCGATGGAAGTTGAGTGGACGTACGGATCATTGTAGGAGAGTTGGGAGGTCAGTTATCTTGAGCAACCGGAATTTCAATTCCAAAAGGTGTCTCACAAACTTGAACATCAGTTGGAAGGAAAAAATGGGATACTCGAGAAGTGTCCAAACTATGCACAAGGGAGTGGGGAGCAACGCTAGAGGGAACCGCCGATGAAACAGTCGTAGCCTTAGCAAAAGAAAGAGGAAAATGGGATTAATTCTCCCTTGCTCGGTTTGTGGCTTCACGGCGATCCAATTTAAGAAGAGAGCATCGTTCCAGGATTTCTTTCTCCAAGATGAAGAATGGGCAGTGGATGGAAGAAGCCGTATGAGGACCCTTGCAATTTGGACAACAAGGAGGATTATCGCAGGCAGAGTGGAGAAAACTCCCACAACGCGAACAGATGGTCTGAGAGGACCTAAATACTTCAGGATGAGTCCAAATTTGTGGCACTTAAAACAGCTCCTCGTGAAGGGAACGTATGTTCTAATAGAGTGCTTAGAAAAATCAAGTTTTACCTTTGTTGGAGGGAAATGCACAGAGAACGTAAGTAAAAGACGAGGGTTAGGCACGAATGGATTCTCCTTATGAAAAAGGAACCTGTAGAGATTGGTGACTGGCATATATCGTTTTTGGAAATGGGCCAATATATCGTACGGGTGTCCGAACGAAACACCATGGCGTATATTATATCTTTGGAGGTGTTGCGGACATCGTCCGGAGATAATCGGGACCTCCCCAGAGACGATAGAGAAGCTAAAATTTGACTGTGTTCTTGAGGTGGCACGAACCAAGATGGAACCGTTCCTCATCGGCGTCGCCTGTACCTTAGTCGATCGGAGCACGGTCTCTAACGCGTCATTGAGGAAAAGATGTCTTATCGCAGTCAATGGACGTGACGTGGTGGAATGTAGATAAAAATAAAGGGGATAGGAGTTTGGACTGGGGACTTCAAGAGGGGGTGGTCCGAGAGCACGATCGCGGTAGCGGTTTTCTTATGCGGATTTCTAGGCGCGGGGTCACTTGGGTAGGTTGGTTTGACAATTGAATCGAGTTTGGCGTTGAGGTCATAACAGCCTCCGCTGGTCGAGAAGGAGTAGTTCCAGAAACAGAAACGTTGCATGGGGCTAATGGGTTGGGGAGAGAAGAACTCAACCCAACCATTTCATCAGCAAGGGCGTCTTAGCCCTTGTTGTACACTGGACTGGAAGCAGCCAGGAAGAGGCCGGAATGGGTACTTGACTGATGGTGAGTTTCGTCTCTCTTTAAAGGTTTTTTTCTTTTTCTTTTTTCCCATTAAAGACGACTCCAAAAACATCTACACCGCAATAGATGAGCATAAATATAATAACACCAACGATGCATATAAAAAAAAAACTAGAATATAACCTGGGAGCGTAAACACTGAAACTCCACCACACGCCCAGGGCATAATACCTCCCCCCTAGAAACTCCACCCCGTATGTCGGGTCATGGGTGTATCCTCGGCAAAGCCTATCGAAACTCCGCATCCAGTCCCTAAGATGAGAAAATGCTAGCCGTGTACCACACGGATAAGACGCGAAGCCCAAAATTATATACACCCAAGTGCAGGACAGCCTCCTCAGTGGTTAGGGAAGGTTCTGGTCTACAACAATAGGCGGCCCAGAGAGAGAAATTTGAACTGTACCCTCACCCACGGGGGAAGGAGGGCAAGATGGGCACAAGATGGGAACAGAAACAGCGGCTCGATATCCACCAGGATGCTTGATGAAATTGGGGAGACTCTCAAAAGAGAGACGAGGAATACGTAGGATAGTACATACAAATCAAGGAGGAGAAGGGTAAACAAACTGGGAAAGGGACGGACAAAATGAACGGTTTACACAAGACAATATAATTAAGATAAGAAAAAGAAAAATAATAATAATAATAAGGCTAAAAATAAAAATGACTATAAAATAAGAAAAATGACAAAACAATAATAATAATAATAATAATAATAATAATAATAATAATAATAATAATAATAATAATAATAATAATAATAATAATAATAAGAGAGAGGAGTAAACAAGAGCAAAATAGGAAAAAATGAATGAAAGTGGCTCTTCGCAGACACAAAGTGTCTATGTCCCTTCACGACGACAACGAGGCCACCTTCGGGAGGGGATGATGATAATAATGACAATAATAATAGTAATAATAATAATAATGAAAAAATAAAAATAACAATAACAGTAACAACCTTATACTCTTACTTCTAGTACTATTACAACTATTACAACTACTACTACTACTACTACTACTACTACTACTACTACTACTACTACTACTACTACTACTACTGATAATAATAATAATAATAATAATAATAATAATAATAATAATAATAATAATAATAATAATAATAATAATAATAATAATAATAATAATAATAATAATAATAAAAGTAGGTAATAATAATAATAATAATAATAATAATAATAATAATAATAATAATAATAATAATAATAATAATAATAATAATAATAATTAATTAATATCTACTTTTTGAATTATGACAAAAAATAATAGTAAAAATAAAATAATACTAACAACATTAATTATGTTAAACATAAAGGCGTTTACGTTTTTGCATTTGTGCTTACGAAACGTAAGAAATGCTCGAGTTTGCGTTCGTTTTTGTCAAACTTACCGCAAAATCGTAAGAAAAACTTACAAACGTAAGGAATGTCCTTAATTCTGAAAGTTTCTTATTTCCCATGCTTGATGAATTTAGCGCGTTCTTACGAAAAGATGTAAACAAAAAAAATGAATTGATGAATGTTACATTCAAAAAAATCAACTTTACATCTAATTTCTTCCAAATCGATGAACTCCATCACAATAGTTGATCAATTATTTTTAATATAAATAATGTTATTTTTTTTATTTTTGTTTATTCCAAATCGACGAGCCCCATCACAACAGCTGATTCCAATTGTTTGTAAACAAAAGTAAACCTCATAAGAAATCGTGGTCGTTTTTCCACGAAATTCGCGCTAAAATTGTGTAAGCATTTCTTACCGAGCGTAAGCACAAGTGACAGAAACGAAAATAACTTAATATTATCATTATATAATAATAATAATAATAATAATAATAATAATAATAATAATAATAATAATAATAATAATAATAATAATAATAATAATAATAATAATAATAATAATAATAATAATAATAATGATAATATTTTTTTAGTTAATTAATGTACAGGACCCACCACTGACCACAGATGGATGGCGAAATGAATATTAGGTCAAAAATAAATAAAAAAAAACTAGAATAGAATTACTGTTAAAGTGGGAGGATTCATATAAGATATGGGACAACCTTTTAGAAGGTGTTATGGAGCTTAAAGTAGGAAAATAACCACGGCTAATGAAGTCCTTGGGGACAATCAAGGAAGATATAGTGAACAGATTGTAGGGTATGGCGACGGCAAAATTTGTAGGTGTGAGGAGGGTCCTGACATGTAATGGCTGTGAGTGACATTGGTGTGGCCAATACGGAGGCGTGCAGGTATCACCTCGTGCAGGCGCTTTCGTCATTGAGAGAAAGACCACTCACCAATGTTCGGCATTATATTTCTAAGTTTCGCCCCTCGCTGATCACTTATCCAGCACTCTTGTCAATAAGACCGGAAGCATTGTCGGAGAGCAGGATAGAAATCAGTTGTTGTGAGGCGACCTTGACAAATGATATCCGGGAGGTACCTAGAAGTTAGAACAGCTTTGAAAGGAAGAGGCGGCCATTATGACCTCTCTGTCATTGATTTCGTTGTTAGTTACCCCTACATGAGAAGGGGTCCAACATGGTATGATATGTTTCTTACGAGAGTGGAGCAGCCGGAGAAATTGTTGTACAGCGGATATCATTGGTTTTTAGAATAGGGAACCTTAAGCTCATGGAGCGCTCTGAGCGAATCTGAATAAATGACATACGAGTGGTCTTGGTTAAGGAATAAAATTCGAGAAAGGGCAATCATTACAATCATTATAGCCATTAATTCTGCTGTAAAAATTGAAGCGTGATGGGGGATAGTGTGGGAGAGGTTGCGGTCATGAAAGACAACAGATACACCCCACACTGTTCCCTGTTTTAGAGCCGTCAGTAAATACTGGAGTAAATCTACCGTGAACTACGGAATGAGAGAGGAATGATGCCTTTAACAAGGCAGAATGGTTGCTAGATTTAAAGAGAGAGGTCAGGACCAGGCAAATGGTGGGAGCAGAGAATGGGAGTTAAGAATGCTATAAACTGTTTTTGCAAATGGCCAGTAAGGATGATTCTGAGATATCTCTTGCAGAATTGGTTGGCGCAGATGGTATTGCGGTTTAAAAGCGAAGATAGCTTGTGCACATGATGTATTTCCTTCGAAGAGAGAGTGGCATTACATCAGATTCAACTTCAAGGCTCACCCGGGGATACAATCGGAAGGTTCCAGTGGAGATACGGATTGCCTCGTTTTGGATGGGATCTAACAGATGTAGTAGAGTTGTGGAGGTCTGACCATATACTACGCAGCCGTGATCCAATTTTGATCGGATTAGGGTGATGTAGAGACGTAAAAGGAACTTGCGAGCAGCACCCCAAGATTTTGAGGTGAGATGACGTAATACACTTAAAATTGCCCCGCGGAACACCTTCATCCAGAGTAAAGTGGCCCGATAGAACAGAAGAGAACCAAACCTGGATGGATCTATTTGACGGAAGGCATTTAATTAAAAGAGGGATCTGTCCTCGGAAACAGAGCGAGTGAAAATTAAGGAGAACCCCAGGTCTCCAAGTTGTGTCATAAGCTTTTGCCTCTCACCTCTTCCAATATTATCTCCTCCTCTTGCCCTCTCTCTACCTCCTCCTCCATCTCATCTCTCTCAACCTCCTCTCCCACATCCCCGCAGTTCAACAACTTCTCAAAATACTCTCTTCATCACCCCCTCTCCTGTCAATATATCTCCCTTCTTATTCATTATTACGAGCGTTTCCGGCTCTCTTTGTTCGCATACCTTTCACCAATCCGTATATTAATTTCCCCGTACCTTTCTTGCCCTCCTCCAGCTCTGTCCCAATTCTTTCCCAGGATTATTTTATAGAGCGTTTCTTTATATTTTCAACATTTTTCCTGGCCTCTACGTATATTAGTCTATCTTCTTCATTTCTTCTCTTCATCCATAATCTATATTTCTTGTTTTTGCTTTTGTTTTTTTGGATATGGCAGTTTTTACTTCTTCATTCTACCATGCCGTTCTTTTCCTTTTTCCTCTACCAACCTTCTTTACACCCAACACATCCTGTGCCGCTATTCCCATGCTCTCTTTAAAATTTTTCCACTTTTCGATTATCGTCTCTCCAGTGTCTTCCACCCGTCTCCTCCCCTCCTTCAAGGTTTCATCAAATTTCTGTTTTACTACCCCGTCCTTCAACTTTTTTATTTGGTATCTATCTCTTATGATCTTTCTTGGCTTACTCTTTCTTTCCATCTCAATATACCTCAATGGTCAGAATCAATTGATACACTCGGTAGGCTCTTACCATTTGTGAACACCTTTTTGTTGTTGGCGAGTATCAAGCTTTTCATCTATTTTTCGGGGTATCTTCCTTCTTGAGAGCTCCATCTTTACCAAGTCCACTTTTTACTCTCCATATATATATATATATAGTATATATATATATATATATATATATATATATATATATATATATATATATATAATATATATATATATATATATATATATATATATATATATATATATATATATATATATATATATACAGAGATGGGCATCGTTACATGAAATTGTTTAGCGTTACCGTTACTCGTTACTTGAGAGAAAAGGGGTAGCGTTATCGTTACATCGTTACATTTTAAAATTCTTTGAAGCGTTACCGTTACTCGTTACATGTAACGCCGTTGCATGTAACGCGTTACTTTCGGTCAGTTTCGGGGTTAATTAATAGTTTACAGTTTTGGTACATGATATACATATTTACTGCTGAAGGTTAAATCATTGGATTAACTAACAGTTTTTAAACTTTTATTCAAAAATTGCAATTTACATTACTATCATTGACCAGATAATAGAAATAAACAATTTTTTAAATTTTTATTTATTTTAAGTTTCATTATGTAAACTTAGTGCAATAAATGATATACATTTATGGAATTTAGTGATACAATATTATCCATATTTAAATTTTTTTATAATTTATTTTATTAATAAACTTAGAAGATTACCTCAATTGTGCGTAACTTTGAACCCTAGCTATCCGATCTTCTTTCAACATTATTTGATATTATTGGTATGCAAAGTATTAAGAGTAGATATTATTAATATTAATAATGATAATGGTAATATTAATAAAAATTGGAAGTAATAATGTATTGTAAAGTTAGGTAATTATAATAATAATAATAATAATAATAATAATAATATTATTATATATTTATATATTATAATTTTTATAACAATAATACATTAATAATATAATAATTATTATTAAATTATGATAATGCAATTTTAATAATAATGATATATTTTCTGTAACCATATAGAGCATAAATAAAATAAAAAAGAAAGACATAAGGATTTTATTTACAGTAACTTAATTAATAACATTACAAATATGAAGAATTGTCTTTAAGAATGACTAGCCTTTCAAACATATCAGATAGCTTGGATCTCTTTGGAGAGTGAATGTGACCAGCAAAAGTGAATAACCTTTCTACAGGGATCGATGAAGGTAGTGGAGTATTGTAGTGCAAAAAGACTTTTTTTTTTAACACAGGGATACCTATTAAGTGACTCTAGGGATCTGTCGTTATCCGTAAGGTATTTAAGAACTTCTATTTCTAGTAATCTTTATTTAATAACGCGGGTAATGTAGATGACAAACTCTCGTATTCAAAAAAGTCATCTGGACTGCTACCTCCACCCATATCCATTACTTCGTTAGGCTTTTGAGATGTATTTGCTTGAACCTCCTTTCTGACAGCCACGATTAGCATTTCCTGATACTTTTTCCTATTTTCCTCGGTACTATATTCGGGGTTTATGGCGAGCCATTTGATTTTGTGGTTAGGATTAGAAATAATGCCAAAACTGCTGTGTTGGCCGAGCTATGCAAACTAAGAAACTCCCGAAATCTATTCTCGAAACCTGAAGCTAATGCTGTAAGAGGATGAACTAATTTAATTTAATTTAAGCGATTAATTTTTTTTCAATCACTAGCAATGTTGGAAGCAAAGTTCCATAAAAACAGCTTTTATCACCCTGTAGTCTATCTAATGCAACAGCAATTGGTTGAAATACTAAAATGTACTCTTCAAGAAATTCAATTTCAATGTCTTTGAAGCACGGGAGTGACTGGATAAAAAATGGAAAAGCAAAAGTTGAAAGACTTGGAACTTACTGAAGTCATTAAAGAAGAAAATCCCTTTTTTCCTCAAATTAAAAACCTGTCTGTTAATTGAACTGGTGCTACCGTGTTTAACAAGTACCATTAAAAGGTCTTTTAGCACTCTTTGAAGAGTAAATATTTGGCTAAGAAACACAATAAAAGAAGACAGGCTTAATGGGCTATGTAGGATGAGTATTCATAAAAAATTAACGAATTGAAAACCAATGTAATTGCGGAATTCGCTGAAAATCCAAGGCGTCTAATGCTAGTTTAGATTTAATGTTAGTTACCACTCAGGACTCAGTACTCGCCAACCCCCATAAATATTACTTTACGTCTCTCAAATAGATATATATATTTTTTACTCACCTCCTGACACCTAAAATTGTTTAATTAAACCTGTTGTAGACTTGTTATTTTATTTATTTTATAACCGAAATAACTTTTTTATATTATATTTTTTATTAGCTTTTGAAAAGGAAAAATCTGGAGTTTAACCAACCCACACCGTCTATTGATCAGTGTGAGCAAGTACATAAATCACTCAACCTTTGCTAGTTCCTAAGTCAAATCCTGCGTACACACACACACACTGACACATACACACACACACACACACACACACACATATATATATATATATATATATATATATATATATATATATATATATATATATATATATATATATATATATATATATATATATATATATATATATATATATATATATATATATATATCACTCAACCTTTGCCCCCTAAATGAAATCCTGCCTACGCATATATATATATATATATATATATATATATATATATATATATATATGTATATATATATATATATATATATATATATATATATATATATATATATATATATATATATATATATATATATATATATATATATATATATATATATATATATATATATATATATATATATATATATATATATATATATATATATATATATATATATATATATATATATATATATATATATATATATATATATATATATATATATATATATATATATATATAACAGCAACATATATATATATATATATATATATATATATATATATATATATAGTTATATATATATATATATATAAATATATATATATATATATATATATATATATATATATATATATATATATATATATATATTCACTCAACCTTTGCCCCCTAAATGAAATCCTGCCTACGCCCATATATATATATATATATATATATATATATATATATATATATATATATATATATATATATATATATATATATATATATATATATATATATATATATATATATATATATATATTACAATTTACAACTGCTCCCAGGAAGGGTCAAGACCCTGTCAGCGGGGCCAGCACTCTTCTGAATCTTCCTCTATCTTCCAAAACTCCATCTTCCCTCAGCTCCTGCATCGACGGCAATCCATGTCTTCTCAATGAGTCCTCCACCGAGCTTTCCTATCTCTTCCTAGGTCTTCCTCTTGGTCTCGTTTCCTCCGGTCTCCACTCCCATCTCTTTTTGCCTACTCTCCCCTCTTGCATCCTCTCCAGGTGTCCCCACCACCTCAATATAGCTGCATCCATCTTATTCGATATAGCCTTCATTCCAACCTCCTCCCTTATTCTTTCTTTTCTCTGTCTGTCTCTTCTAGTCTTTCCCATTATCGCTCTCAAAACGTACATCTCCGCCGACTGTATTCTACTATCCTCTCTTGTGGTCGTACTCCATGTCTCTGCTCCATATAGTAAAATCGGTGTTAACACACCTTCAAAGATCACCCTTTTCACCTCCACACTCATTTGTCTATCTTTCAGTATGGGATGCACTGCTCTTACTGTTCCCCCATACTGAGCTATCCTACTTGTGATCTCCTTCCAAATACTCCACCCAAATATTTACATTTCTCCACCGTCTTTATCTCAGTCCCTCCACCTCTATTCTCAACTCTCTTCCTCCTTCTTCTCTACTGACCACCATGATCTCCGTCTTTTCTGCGTTTATAGTCAAGGGGCTCTCTCAGCCTGTTGGCAACATATCACCACCTCTCTCAACCTGTCTCCCTCTTCGCTCCAGCACGCCAAGTCATCCACATAAGCCAAAATATCACCGTCCAAATCTTCGATTTCTTCTCTCTCACTTTCTTTATCACTACATCCAGATACGATGCAAACAAACAAAATTGATGACAACACGCTTCCTTGTTTAACTTCTGTTCTCCTCGAACCATTCCTACTT
>JABUQX010051996.1:0-7500 GCA_015478945.1 Trachelipus rathkii
CTGCCGTGTACTTTCGTTCGATTCGGAGGGTGGGTGTTTAACCGTTTTCGCATTTATCGTGAAACGCGCTTTCGCGTTTTCGTGCCGCTTCATGGGTTTATGATATGGATGAGGGGTTTGTAATATTGAAATTTGTTAATTCTTAATTTAGGACTTTATATTTACGTGCAGAAGTAGCTGGTTATACATTCTAAAAATCAGCGAAATTCTAATGTTGCATTTTCTCTGATGGTTTCAAGTTTAGTGTTTATCTAATGGACTTACGAGATTTGTTCCTGACAGCGACGAATTATATAAAATTAATTTAATTCTGCACTTTATATTAACGGATATGATACTTAAAAATTTTAAATATACCATTCGCATAACCCCCCCCTAATACGCCACTGTATATATATATATATATATATATATATATATATATATATATATATATATATATATATATATATATATATATATATATATATATATATATATATATATATATGTGTGTGTGTGTATGATGACAATAACAATAGCAGCATCAGATGTAATATCGACACTTTTCAGCTTTTAACCTTTATAGTATTATACATTTAGCTTCCACAAGTGGCATTTAAGGACAAAATTAAAAAATGCTGTAACTGCTAAAAATTACAGGTAAAATCACGAGCCATTTAATTCGCTACCTCTTAATTATTTTACTCATTTTTGTATTTTAGGAAAAAAGTAATTGTAATATCGATTGAATGTAGATGTGGTAATCAGCATCGAAATCTGCATGATCCTAAGTAGTTGGAATGGGAATTAGAAATCTGAAATAGAGGTTAAAGTTATCGATTTCGTACACCCGATTTATTCAAAATAGTTCATGTTTCTGGATGAAAGAATTTCAGATTTTAAAGGAGATCCGATTTAATTAATTTTTAATAATAATTTTTATCCTGACTGAACCAACAAAGCCCTTCCTCGCTCCTCATCAATAGACATGGTTTGAAAGAAAAAGATATTAAAAATTTAAAATACTAAATTTTGAAAATATCTTTTACACATTGACTAAAATGTCGTAGTTTCAAGATTTGTTTATATCGTACTGGTAATTTGAATTGAGGAAGTGAAATGGGGCGCCAAAGTACCAGTTCAATAAGTTGCCGATATTGAACTTGTTTATTTTTAGTGAAGTGATCTTCACATAATGTTAAAATAAAATTGGATAGTTTGTATCAGTACATAAAGTCTATTTAAAAATGGAAGACATTAGACAACTTATTTTTATGCAGAAATATATCCTTTAAGGTCGTAATCAACTTGTTAGATAAAGTGCATATAGTTCATAGAGCATAGCAAAACACGGAGGGAGGTTACCTAAAATGACAAGCAGTGATAATGTGGGTAACTTCTCTTCTCAGGGAATTCAACTTGGGGCATTTTTAAAGTTATAAGTCACTTAATATATTAAGTAAGGTCATGATAACTTAGTTTGGAATAAATTTGAATTTAATTCAGTACTACAGACAATAGCAATTTTCATGTTCATAAGCTTTCAAAATTAATGAAAAAATTAAACAGAACATATCTTCAATGTGAAACATTAGTTTTTAAAGTTTTTGCCACAGCTTATAGGCAAAGCCCTATTATAGAAGGAACAAAAAAATAATGTTTCCATATGACTAGGTACCACTAACTTTCGAGTCGTCGATTGTTCCCATTACGTGAAATTTCAACTCGTAGAATTTTAAAGATGTGCTTTTACAGGTTTTCGAATTTGGTGGTCTAAGGACTTTTCGAAAATATATTCAGATAGGCAGATAAAATTGAATAAAAATTGTTTTTCACATTTGAAACCTTAAACAACATTCAACAATCACCAGTGATTTTTTTTCAATCAGTTAAAAGATTTTAATCTTTGCGTGACGAATTTAATTTAGATTTAATATATTTTTGCAATAAACTTTATTAATGTGCAGAATCTTTTTTTTAATGTGAACAACGTATCGGTACTAAATAAATATTATATATATATATATATATATATATATATATATATATATATATATATATATATATATATATATATATATATAATATATATATATAAGCTGCTGCTACATATATAGAGAGAAGAGAGAGAGAGAGAGAGAGAGAAATCAGAAGAGAGTATAGGAAGGGAAACAGAAGGTACTACAAGGACTAATATTCCCGATTTTTTATGATTGAACATAGTTTTGTTCAAAACGAAGAAAAGTTTATAATAAATTTACCTTTCAGAAAAATTATGCGGCGAAATATTTTAGTCATATAAGATGTTATTAAACTTACACAGATCTGTAAAATATTGAACCAACTTTTTGTCCTAATATTTAACTCCCCTATTTTCACGTATGTCACGCACCCTGCCCAACATCTAGTGGGAAGCAAAGATAGTGTAGTCAGAGTTCATTACATGTTTGAAGCTTTGTGCATACAACTTTCATAAATTTCAAAATATTTAAACCGCCCAAAGAATGTGTAGAGTTCGGTTTTGTAAATTTTGACCCAGAAATAAAATTTGATACTCTAAACATAATTGGAAAGGTCCGATCTCAAGTTTAAGTGTTGAAGCAAATTTAGAAATTGGAAAGTTGAACTATTCCTAAAAGAATCTTGGTCGGTATGCTAATTAGTAAGAACCTTACTTTTTCCAGGATATGAACTCTGAAGATTCTATTTTAACACTTAAAATTTCCGAAACCTTTATTGAATTACTCAGATTAAGGCATATTTTTATTTTTTATATATATTTTTTGCGACTTGGTAGCATCAAGTTCTGTAAATTTAGGAGAATTAATGTTAGTAACTTTGATCACAGGAAATAGAAAAAAAAGTTTCAGTAATTAATTTATTTGGAGTAAAAATCATTAATAAAACACTTTTCTAGTTTGTAGGCCTTTGAAAACGGTGCTAGTGAAGTATTCGGTTTCAGTTGTCCATACGAGTTCAGTGTCTATCACAGTTCTAACAATTGTAGGCCGGAAAGTAAACCTGGAATTAGAAGTAAACTCAAAATTTAGCATACGCAAAAGGACAATTACAAAAAAAATTTGAAATGCTTACGTTTTAACAATTAGCGACGTAATTGTAGTTTGCAAAATATTCTGGTCAACATGAGTTACTGTGAATGCATCTGTCGACACCTCCGTATGAAGTCTGTGCTGCGAGAAGACATCAGTTACAGTTTCGGTTGCTGGAAAGGGTGTAATAACTTGCGTTCTTACTCTCACCATGTCATCAACAGGAGTTCTTACTACCTTCAGAATAATAAAATTTTAGTTAATATAAGTTTTAGTAATTTGACCAATTTCTAAACTATATTAATTAAACTGATAATTTAACCTACCTCTCTCGTTGGTAAAGTCACTGTAGTCTTTTTAAAATCTGTTACCAAAATAGGAACAGTGTTGAAGAACTTATTGGTTAAAGTTTCATATACATCTCTAGTTTTAGATACCGTTACAGTTAGATCATCTTTATCATTTACGATTGTATGTTCTTGAACGAAAGCGAGGTTGTCCTGATCACTAAAGGATTTGGTTCCTTGTACGCCATCTTTGGTAACGGTAAACTCAGGGCCACCAAACTTAAAAGCAGAAACCTAAAAAATAAATAAACGATAAAAAAGTTGAAGAATCTAATATCTTAGGAAAAAAATGGGTAATTATAGTTAAACAGATTCTAAAAAAGATTTTAAAATCAATCGATGTTTCGATATTCCTAGAAGCAACTTGCCAAAGTAATAAATTAAATTTTGGGTGAAAAATCATTAAGGTTATGATGAGTTTGGTTAAGTAGACAGATTTAATATGTATAATAATTAACAAAACTATGTCCTAAACTTAATGGGTAATAAAACAAATTTTAACCAAAGAAAATTTTTGGTAGAAAAATATATATATATATATATATATATATATATATAAATATATATATATTAATATATATATATATATATATATATATATATATATATATATATATATATATAGTTTAACACCACTGTTTTAGTACTTTTAAATGGGGACGAAAGAATATATATAAAAAAAACGATTATCGGAAAAAGATATCGATATTTGGTCAGAATCTGTTAAACTCGATAATTACCAAAAAAATAAACAAATATACTTACAGAAGATAACAACAAAACAAATACAATAAACATGATGACAACATCAATTCAAACAAATAGAAACCAAACTATACTCCACGTTTGTTCTTTGTACTGAACATCAAACTCTTATTTTGCCTTAATTTTGGCACGCTTGAGGCAATAGTAAATTTTTTAGATGGTTTACCATTTGATATATATATATATATATATATATATATATATATACTATATATATATATATAACATATATACTATATATATATATATATATATATATATAGGAACTTTTCCCTTTAAAGGATGTTAACCGATATATATCGAACGAGCGATGTAATCGATTTTTTTCGATTATTTCAAGGCAATATAGAGCGACAAGGTTGCCAATAAGTTTTTTTATTTTTTTAAACTAAAGGAATACCCAAGATTAAATCGCCAAGATGTCAAAGAGTCAGGGTCTCTCGGCCGGGGGACGACGGGGGGGACTTCGTCCCCCCCTCTGTCCCTCCGTCGGCTCGAGCCCCTTAATAAAATAAATAAAAAAAAATGAAAAAAAAATTAACATATAAAAATTAACATGATATAAAAAGCAACATGTGGCAACTTTTCTCTTCTTCTATTGGAGTTTAAGTTAACACGTCACAGTGTATGGTTAGACGATTAGGGTTCAGCGATATTTCGATATGTAACATTATCATGTAACCAGAATCATAGGGGAATGTAAATATATATATATATATATATATATATATATATATATATATATATATATATATATATATATATATATATATATATATATATATATATATATATATATATAGAACATATATATATATATATATATATATATATATATATATATATATATATATATATATATATATATATATATATATATATATATATATATATATATATATATATAAAAATAAAAACTAAGTCCAGTCGATATTTTATGGGATTTATCAATACATTGATATTGTAATATTAAATCGATTAGTTGTAAATCGATTATTTGTTACAGATGATAAAATAAAAAAAATCGGAACAGTATACATACAAAGTTTATCTGCGTCGCATGTGTAAAGTGAAGTTGTCAGCGCAAAGTTTACAAATGATTGTAAGTGATTTATTTGATATATGCCAAAACGATTGGTGCATGCTAGGTTTTTTAGAACATTTCAACCTAATTTTGCAACAAAAGAGATGTGAGAAATGTTTAAAAAAATTTTCAATAGTAAGAGTTGGAGAAAAATTTAAATCGAGTTTCTGCAAGGTATATCGAGACACTATCCATGAATTGTAATTTGTAAGTACTTTAATATATATATATATATATATATATATATATATATATATTTCGGCAGCTACTAAATCTCTATATATATATATATATATACTGCTGCTGCTATATATATATATATATATATATATATATATATATATATATATATATATATTTCGGCAGCTACTAAACTGTCTATCAGTAAAAGTTAGAGTTAGTTTTACGGCATAGTGGATCAGTAAAGTTTTAGGGCTACTTTTACCTCACAGTGAGTCAACGAGCCCCCTAAAATGGAGTATTTACCCTTTTTAGGGGGCTCGAGCCGATGGGGGACGAAGGGGGGGACGTTTCATACCCGGAGATGGTCGGAGGAACCGCGACCCAAAGACAGAAACCCGGGGGTTCGGAGACCATCCCGGAGAGGATTGAATCCCCGTGAGGTCCCACCTAGAATGCGAGAAGACCCCGACTCCTGACATCGGGGCGGACTACCCGTGGGTATTCGTTAGTGATATACCCCAAAAAACAATAAATCCCAAAAATGAGTACTTTTGGGACATTTATTCGCAACAATCTATTCGTACTCTATAAATCTCAAAAAAATTTGGGACATTTGATTAACTATATATATATATATATATATATATATATATATATATATATATATATATATATATATATATATATATATATATATATATATATATATATATATATATATATAATATATATATATATATATATATATATATATATCGATATTACCAAATATCGATTCCATGTATCGATATAACAAAGTATCGATTTTCGATTTAATCGAACCCATCAAATATCGAAAATGAACTCTAAAAAATTAGTGCTGCCGAAATGTAAAATTTATTATTATCTATATATATATATATATATATATATATATATATATATATATATATATATATATATATATATATATATATATATATATATATATATATATATATATATAAGAACTATATATATATATATATATATATATATATATATATATATATATTTCCACCTCCATATACATATCGATTGCATGAATCCGAACACATTTCATGAAAGTCAAATAAAACTATAATTTAGTCAAATTTAATTTATAATAAAAGAGCTTAACAACTTTAAAAAATATTAAAAAAACTAAACTACGAAAATTATACTAATCATTTTGAAAAATATTCGAATCATTTTTGATTTTTAAAAAATATAATAAAAAAAAGAAAAAGAAATTGATATATATATATATATATATATATATATATATATATATATATATATATATATATATATATATATACTATATATACTTTAATATATATATATATATATATATATATATATATATATATTTCTTCACACCTAAGCTAACAAAATTACTAAGCTATGACAATTTATTTCAGTTTAAATTTGATTTATGTACCTAAAGTTTGTAAAGCATAATTATGAATGTAGACACCATGTAAACTATTTTTTTTTTAATTAACGAATACCATAGGGTGACATACATTTTGCCGTGAATGCATGACAGGCCGCTCGCTCCCGGCAACACCGCTGCCTATAATTAATATTAATTCTTCTTTCTTCTGTTTTATTTTACAAAAAAAAAAGTAAAAAATAAAATATCTCAAAATAATTAGTTCATTACTTTAACTTTCGTTGTGTGACATACGTTTTAGACTTTAACCTTTATTTTATATTTATAATTTATTTCACTTTGCATTGTTTAAAAAAAACATGCTTCTGGCACCATGCGCGCTCTTGTAAATTTTGTTCGATAACGTAAGTTATGAAAAAAATTGACTTCAGCTTCACTGGAAGCGGATAATGAACATGATATATATATATATATATATATATATATATATATATATATATATATATATATATATATATATATATATATATATATATATATATATATATATATATATATATATATATATATATATATATATATATCTCTTATATATATCTCTGCTATAAAAACATATATATGGTTCTTGTTATCTGCTTCCAATTAACAAGTCAGCTCTTTTATAACAAGTGGACTGCAAATTCTTTAATAGTC
>JABUQX010051996.1:22500-33833 GCA_015478945.1 Trachelipus rathkii
ACTTAATGTTGGAATTTTTAGAATATAGAAGAGAGAGAGACTCAATCTTTACTGATTTCGTGTTGGAGCTAAAAGACCGGTTAACGAAGTACCAGAGCCGCCTACATGATCTGGATGATAAAGCAATCTTCAACTCCAGGCAGATAAACTTATTGGTTACAGGGAAGATCATTCAAAATGTCAATGAAAGAAGAGATGGAGACAGATTACGAGAAAAGATCCTTAGGGTATTCGATACAGAGATGAATTTAAATGAATTGATCGAAAAATTGTCTCAAATTTCAAATGGAGCTTTGTTAAAAGATGAGTATAGAAGGCCAAATGAAGGCCGCACCACTAAGGTGTTCTGGGCCAAAGAAGAATCGGGAGGGAGACAGAGGGTTGTAGTTAATAATTCATATAGGGACAACAGGGAGCCATTGAAGCCGAGGTTTGAGGAGAAAGGAAGGGAGGAGGTGAGACCCAATTACACTCCTCAGAGGAGGAGAGATGAGGTAAAATCGAACAATACTTTTCATAAGAAAAGAGAAGAAGTGAAGATAGGATATGTTACACCGAGCTATAAGGGCACTTTGAAAAAGATGTCAGCCCAGGAGTTAAAAGAACACTCTGTGTGCTTCTTTTGCGAGATAGTGGGACACTCGTCTCAAGCATGCCGCTGGGAATTGCCTTACTGCCGAGAGTGTAGAGCATATCACAGAAGGGGGTCGCAGCCTAAGTGTAGAGGAGCACCGCCTTGGAGACCTATCCCAGAAACCTTGCTAATGTTCAATCCATACAATAGCCAGATTGATATGGACAAAGGGATAAGAGCGAAAAAGCCAGAACCTTATAACCCAGACCGGCGAGGGCCCAGGATTTTCCCCAAGAAAAAGGGAGGATACAAGCCCCCAGATGGGAAGGTAAAGAACAACGCAAGAGTATATGTGGCTGAGAGCCAGCCAAGAGATTTTGAGGTGAATGAAGAAGTAGAGTATGGTGATGAGAGGTATGAAGAAGAACTTTCTCATCCTCAAGGTAGGATAGAGAATGAAAATTTTTAGAATCGGGCAAAGAGAGGAGACGGGTGAGAAAAAAGTTTAGAGATAGAGAGAAGAGATGGGAAGACAAGAGAAAAAGAAAAGAAGTCGTACAGCAATCCTTTAGGCTGGGACGACACTTTTATACGAATGTCTACCTTGCTCCATCTTTGAGTAGTAAGGAGGCGAAGACCAAAGTCTTGGTTGACACTGGAAGCAGCGTCAGTATTGTCACCGCCCGGCGGCTCAAGCAATTGGAAAAAGAGGGAAACTTTAAAGTAACTCTCCGTAAGACCGATTTAAGGGTACAGGGGGTGAACAATAAACCAACGGTATTGAAAGGAGAAATACAGTTATATCTTCGCCTGCATGAGAAACACTACCTCACCACATTCCAAGTGAGTGATAACGATGGAGAGAATAGCTGGGACATTCTGTTGGGTAGCAACGTCTTGTCTAATATTCCCATAACTTTAAACTTCTTTTCTGCTAAGATGTCTATCCAGGAGGGTAGAGAGATAGACATTCCGATCTTTGCCGATCCACAAGGAATTTATTTGGTGAGAGAATTTTCTGATGGAAATCTTAAGAGGATAAGAGACTTCAGAAAAGGAGAGGAGCAGTTACCCCAAGCCCGAGGGCCTAGAGGGGGGAGAACTAAGGATTCGAACCAAATTTTCGCTCAACCTGACCGCGCACGTGCTGCGGATAAGCATCTTTTTCCTAAGGAGGCCGCCTTGCCAGTTAAAAACGGACGCAACGCGGATAAGCATCTTTCGCATAGAGAGGCCGTCTGGTCAGTTAATATTAATAACGTACACGCCGCGGTTAAACCTCGTTCCTATCGGAAGGTCGATCTGTCTGTTTCCCAAAGGGGGGGGACAGCCTCGTCAGCGCGAAATTCGCATAGGCAGCAAGTGCCTAGACAGGAAAAAAGAGATGGGGAAATTGGCTTGGACGGAGAAGCTCAGGTGGAGCCAGACAAGGTGAAAAGGAGGACAGGGTGGGAATTGATCACTCCCCCCTCCACTCGTCACAGCGCTGATTCCCGAGGGGCAAGACCCAAACTCAAGCACACTCCCTCAGTTTTGGAAGAAAATTTGGACCAATCCGAAGATTTGGAAGTTTTGGAGAGCGATGACCATGAAGGAGATGGCCATCTGATGATGGATGAAAAAATTAAGGTAAAATTGAAGGTAATTGAGAAGACTGTTTTGCCTAGTCAATCATGCGGATACCTAAAACTCCGACCCGAAACTCAAGATGATTTTGAACTGGAGCGGCTGTGCATAATGACGCCAGCTTTCACCAAAGGACCATTGTACGTAGCTAATACAATCAGTCCAGTGAGGGATAACACGGTTATCCTCAGTTATATAAATTTGAGTGACAAATCCTTTTATCTGAATAAAGGTGTGTATCTAGGAGAAGGGTATCCGATTATTAGCGAACAGATCGAGAGAAGCACAGACAAAAGAGGACACCAGAGAACAGTTTCTGCGAATGTAGCCACCTGCTCAAAGGGTCTTACGAAGACAGAGTTAAGGCGAGTGTACAAAGAAATCATCGAAGAGAAGATGTCGAAAGAAGAGGCAGAGAACTGTCTTCTCGAGAAGCCAGAGTATCTGGAAGAACTGCTAGAGCTCCTCATGGACTACCATGACGTATTGGCACTAGATGATGATGCTGTCCCAGTCTGTCCGCTTCAGAAATTTAAGATTGAGCTGTTACCTGATGCCCCTAAAGTCATCTTTCGTAAACAATACAGACTCCCGCATAGATATTTGCAGGACATAGATGATTTCACCGACGCAGCAGTGAAAAAGGGTTACATCAAAGCGGGATACAGCCCCCATTCTTCACCATTACTGGTGGTGGCTAAAAAGAACAGTTCAAAGCCTCGAGTGTGTTTGGATTACAGGTACCTCAACTCCCATAGCATTCAGGACGTGTTTCCTTTGCCTTCTATCGACGAGATTTTTACATCCCTAGGGGGTAATACTGTATTTACATCTGTAGATTTACTGGATGCATACAACGCCTTAGAGATAGAAGAAGAGACACAAAAGCTGATGGCGTTTAGGACAAGGAAAGGTCTTTGGTGTCCTACCCGTTTGATGTTCGGCCATAAGAACGCCCCAAGCGTCTATGCTCGCACGATGACAATGGCTTTAAACCACCTGTTAGGGCCTGTAGCACAAGTCTATCTAGACGACGTATTGGTGCTAGGAAGAAATGTGCCCGAACACTTTGAAAATTTAAAGAAAGTACTCGCTGCTTTTAGAGAAAATAAGCTCAGAATAAAATTATCTAAGTGTAGCTTTCTCCAATCAGCTGTTTTGTACCTAGGGTTCAAGATAGGAAGAGATGGAATTAGCCCAGATCCAGCTAAAGTAGAAACAATGAAGAGTTTCGTCCCTCCTACAAATGTGAAGGAGACACAGAGTTTGCTCGGTTTCTTCAGTTATTTTCGCTTCCTCATAAAGGACTTTGCCGCAGTAGCACAACCTTTGTATGATCTGATAAAGAAAGGTGTCCCTTTCCTTTGGACGAAAAAACAACAACAAGCTTTCGACACTTTGAAAGAGAAACTAGTGGTGCAGCCACAACTAACTTTTCCCGATTACAGCAAGGAATTCTTCGTGAATACAGATGCCAGTAATTACGGAATCGGAGGAGTGTTGTACCAGCTGACAGATGAAGGGAAAGAGAAGCCCTTATCTTTTGTGTCCCGGGTACTCAGGGGCAGTGAGTTAAATTATGATACGATCGAAAAAGAGTGTTTAGCCGTGGTGTTCTGCTTGCAAAAGTTTAAGAACACCATCTTCGGCTACAAAGTCACTATCATCACCGACAACCAGCCTCTCTGCTTTATTTTTAGAAATAAGCAGCAGACCGGCCGTTTAGCTCGATGGAATCTCTTAGTAAACAGTTTCTCACCCACCATAGTGTATAAAAGAGGAAAGAATAATGTGGCCCCAGACTATCTGAGTAGGCATCCGGCATCTAATGTGTTCCTGGTCAAAGAAATAGCGAAAGCAAGAGAAACAGAGAAAGCAGAGAGAACAGAAACAACAGATAAGTTCCCTCGAATAGATTTCGCTCTGAGTCGGGAAAATTTCATCAAAGAACAACAGAAATGTCCCCGTGTAAGAAAATTGGTAAAATGGGCAGAAGAGAATCCTAACACACACCCACACATCTTAATAAAAGGCATCTTACATTACGCTGTGGAAGCAAAACCTTATCTTGTACATGTTCCGGATAGTATGATTTACAGCGTGATAGACCAATGCCACGCTTCATTAGCTAGCGGGCACGGTGGTCAACAAAGAACTGAAAAGAGGGTAGAAGAAAAGTACCATTTCCCTGGTATTCAAAAGTTAGTTAAGGAATACTGTAGTCAATGTGTGTCGTGCGCCAGAACTAAGGGTCCTAGACCCCCTGTAGCAGAGATTAATAGATGGCCATTGCCGTACACACCTTTCTCACGCGTTCATGTTGACAGTATTGGGAAATTGCCTTCTTGTACCGGATCAGGAGCCAAATACATCTTAGTATTTCGCGACGTTTTAACACGGTATGTTGAGTTAGTGCCTTGCAAGACTAGGACGAGCGAGGAATGTGCCAGAGCACTGCAAGAGAGGGTCATATGTAGACATAGTGCCCCTCAGCTGCTAGTGTCTGATAATGCCTTGGAATTTACGAGCCAGGTGTTTAAAGACCTATGTAAGGCGTGGAGGATAAAGAAGATAGAGATTATGCCTTACAAAGCATCCCAAAATGGTGTTGTGGAAAGAATAAATGCTGATATTGAATCTTTCCTGCGGCATTACGTGAATGCAAATCACAGAGACTGGGATAAATACCTGAGCTTTGCCCAAATCGCTATCAATTCCGCGTATAATCGATCTATAGGGTCTTCACCCCACTTCCTGTTACATGGCTACATAAAGAGGCTCCCTTACGAGATGCCTGATTATGTATCACCCTTTGTGAATAAGTCTGAGAAAATGAGATTCATTTCGGACGAAGTAGATACGATAGTAGAGAGGATCGATTATATAAGAGATTTGGCAAGAGAAAAGTTAGAAGCGGAAACCACAAAAACTTTGGAGCAACAACATAAAAGAGCCAAGCAAAGAGAATTTAAAATAGGAGACTACGTCTTCGTTAGAGCCGTTAAACCGCCCCATCAAAGTTCGAAGTTATGTCCCAAGTTTGAAGGGCCATATATTGTCCGATGTTTAAGGGGACCTAATAAGCTAATGGTGTATTGTTTAGAGTCAGGCCGAACCTTCCCCGTCCATGTGGACAACGCCAAGGTGATCCCAGCAGAAAAGTTCACCGAGTCACATTTTGACTTTATGAATGATGAAGTTTGGAATCCCCACGCCGTGGAATAATAAGCTCCAAAGAACAAAAAAGAGAAAGAATTGAGGAAAGACAACAAAGAAGCGACCCAGGAGTCCCTTCTGAGAGAAAAGAAGAAGAAGGAAGAGGAGAAGAGGAGGAAGAAGAAGAAGGAGGAGCAGAAGAAGACGAAGAAGAAGAAGTAGATGAAGTGGAAGAACTTCCTCCTCCCACAAATCAAATGTCTTCCCAATATTCTTTCCAAATTCCCATAACGCCACAAATTCAGCCCGGACACAGCTATTCTTCAATTCCCTATCCCACACAATCTCAACAAGAATACTACAATTCTTACTCTATTCCCCCACCTCAGCCGGTACCTAGTGGTACGAATTCCTGGAGCTATCCGCCTCCAGTGCAACAACCGACCCCGGTGGAGCCCGTAAGAGAAAGTAAGCCCGTAAGAGAAAGTAAGCCCGTGGAAGAAAGAAGATTTAGCGATGAGATTGTAGAAAGAAGAAGATACAGCGATGTACTCGCCGGAAGAGGCCGTCCAGGCAGTGAATTCAAGTGTTCCACTCCAAAAATTGACTTCCCTAAGACTCCCTCCAACCCTGCGGTGCGGAGAAAAGAGTTTAGACCATCTTTATCCCCTATACAGCAAGAGATTTCCCTAGAAAACCCTGTTCAAGAAACTTCTCAGGAGCCACCAGCTCACGAAGGTGAGGTGTATGGAGCTTATGGTGGAGCCCCTCCAAGAACAAATTCCCCAGTGAAATCTCCAATTTCCCCAGTGAAAGATGGCCGTTTTCCCATTCCCCCGGTCGTAGATTCATCTCCTAAGGAATTCATCCCAGATAACAGAAAACAGGACCCGTCTTACCGGCCCCATAATCTGTTCACTGGTCCCAGAGATTCTACACCCCGAGTTACTAGAAGTCAAACAAGGATGAAGGAACAAGCTTTGCAACAACAGCCCGAGGCAAGTGACAACACGGAGACTACAGCGAAGACTCCTGTCCAGCCTCCACCTGTCAAATTGGATTTGAACACAACAGTTCGAGGAGGGAAAGCTTGGTATTTGCCTCCTGGTTACTAGTTCATCCCAATTTTGTATATACGTTGTATATTCCTAGATTTAAGAGAAAACTCTTTTAGTTTGTAGGATAAATTCTTCTTATTCTGCTAGTCTAAGAAGGATACTTTTAATTTTAAGAGTAGGATAAAAGTACATTTCGCTTTGCGTCTGTATTTAAAAAAAAATTTTTTTTTTTGTTAAGTAGTTAAGAAACACTTAGTGGATTAAGAAAAATATATTAGACTGGATTAGTCGACGATCGTCATAATTTTAAGAAAATTAGCCTGGATTAGTATATATTCCTAGAATTTTTAAGAAAATTAGTCGGGATTAATACATATTCATAAGAACTTTAATCTTAGAATTTAGATGTAACTTCGATAGATATTAGAATAGATTTATTCGATACTAGTTTTTACTCATTTTTTATATATAAAGAAACTCTTTAAAAATATGTTTCACTCTCAGAATAAGGGGGGGGACAGCGATTTTTAATACAAAAAATAAAAAAAAAAATAGAAAAACCAAAAAACTTTTCTATATAAAAAAAAATAAGTAATAAATAAGTAAGTAATATTAAAACCAAATTAGCAATTAAGCAACTAATAAAAACTAAATTAGTAAGTAAGTAACTAAGTACTAAATAGTATCTAACGTTAAGTTTAAGGAACTCTTACATTTAGATTTTTATTCTACTAACTTGATTATAGTTAAGAAACCAGTTAGTTTAGGTAGTTTAAGTAATAAAATGCAAATGCTTCAACTAACCAATTAATTTTAAAACAATTATTAAACATAATTAGGCGACCTTATAATTCATCACGACAAGAAAAGTATAAAGTATAAATATTTCAGAAAGGAATTTTGGAACACCAGCTTTGTTGTTACTCATCATCTTATCAACAAGCCACAGCAGTCTGATCAACGAAAAAGAAGAAACAAAGATTCTACCTGGTTTGGTTTTATATCGTACTGGAGAAGTCAACTTTATAGAAGGGTACCTCGATTTAGTCATCTCCTTAGAATGTCCTCCGGATATTAAAGAAACTATCATCAAGACGACTAAACTGGTAACCAACGTCAAAGAATCATTTCTACCATCGTTCGAAACCATGTTTCTAAATGTTTCAACACACCAAAGGGCTCACCAATGGGAATTCAAGCTTATGACCATTCGAGTAAAAGTGTTAGCCCAAAAATTGAACGAAGTAAGTGAATTGCCGTGGATCTCTGCAAGATCAAAAAGGAAGCGAGCCGCTTTTGAATTTGGCGGAGACGTCCTCAATATTCTTTTTGGTACGGCTACAGACAAACAGGTAAAACTACTTCGAAAGAAGATCAACATCTTAGGTAATTATGCCTCTACCTCAAATTTATTGATTACTGAATTAAAGGAACAATTGAAAGCGAATACTCGTACTTTAATAAATTTTAGGGATAGCTTACAAAAATTAATAGAATTTCAAAGTAGCTTAAGTGCAACGCACAATATAATAAATCAGATGGGCAGTATCCGGGCATTAATAAATCTAATTGAACAGACAGTTCAAAATATACACCAAATCCACCAATTGGTAATAAATTCACTCCAACTTGCCAAAAACAAAATCACAAACTCACAACTTTTTTCTCCCATCTTCCTATTACCTTTTGTACTAGAAATGAACAAAGAAACTAAACTTCACACAGTCATTCCTCTAGAAACAAAAACCTATCAAACTTTTTTAACCTACTCTTGGACTATCCAATCTGATGCTAGTCCCTACGAACTAATCACTCTCATTCCTTTTATCTCAATAGAGAAATTTGTCTCCTATAAACTTATATCTTTTCCTACCCACCTTCCTTTAAACAGATCATTAGTTCGAGTCATGTACAACGACCCAAATAATTACTTCTTTGTGAACTACGGTGAAAATACACTTACCTTAAAGAGTCAGCACACGATCTTTGTAGACATTTAGGTCAATTAGCAGTATGCCCTCAGTCCCAAGTGTTTGCTTCCATCGATGATCAATCTTGTTTACTATCCTTAATCTTGAATTTCACCAATGACTTTTCACACTGTCCTATAGTAGAATACAAGTCTGTAGAACCTTATACTGTCACCTTAGGACATTTCACCCTTATTTCTTTTTCAGAAAAAACTAGGGCTTCGATTGCATGTGAGAAACCCAACTCTATACAGCATGTCTATGACTATGTCTTTACTATCCCGCATGGATGTGCCTTCATTTCTTCTAAGTTTCAGTTTAAGAACCCTATTCACCTAGAGAAGAATATTACCCTTTCTTCCTTAATCTCTTACTCTGATCATGTTCTATTCAACTTCTTATCTCACGTTGCTTTACCTAACATTTCTGCTGTCTTGTTTCCTAAGTTTCAAACTTTAAAAGAGATTCACTGGAATCAAAGATTGGATCAATTAAATCAAACTATGCACCCCTTTACACCGTACTTCCCACAAATTAAATTCATCCCATATATTGGAGGAGGAACTTCTGGCACGATCTTTTTCATTATAGTTCTTGTCATTGCATATTTCGTTTGGACTAAAAGAGTATTCCTTTGCAACATGTGTATGCCGAAGACACCAACACCCACTGAAAGCATTCCACTTCAGGCCATTCCAACACCCACTGTTAGAATACAATTAACACCTGAAGATACACCTTTAAACAACCTGGTTCAAATAAGATCTCGACCCAGCTCCCCAGCTCCTGTCCAACGCTTGTCTTTACTTCCAAGACCTCCTATGCCTCTTCCTAACCCTCGAGCTATTACTTCTTCTGAAAACCAAGTGACGTATTCTAATTGAAATCAATCTTAACGTTAAAGATTATCCCTGAGGGGGGACCTTTATCGTAATTGCCTCACCCTCTTTATTTCGAATGCATACCATATTTGGTAAGCTATGCATTTATAAAATCAGAATTCGTCACACCTTAGAAATTCGTTGCTTGCAAACCAACAACGCAATATGCAAGAATGGCCTTGTAAATGAGACGAACGCTGGTCGTTTTCTCTCAGTTACAAGGAGCCCGCATCCGTTTCCTGTGGCCAGTCAAACTATCAAGTTGTTTTGGTGATTGTGACATAAATGAAAACCTATCGAGCGCCTATGCTTCATATATATATATATATATATATATATATATATATATATATATATATATATATATATATATATATATATATATATATATATACATATTATTTATTCCTAAAAGTATGAGAGAACAAACTGCCACAGTAAAAATATGCCTAGTAATCCTGCACTGTGTCATGCCTGAATTCAATTTACTACTTGATATATGATATATATGAAAGAGAGTATATAGAGTATATGAGTGAGTATATATATATATATAAGATATTATATATATATATATATATATATATATATATATATATATATTATTATTAGTTGACTGGGAGGCTGCCACCATATATATATACACACATACTCCTTATATAATTTTGTGGCCACATAATTATATATAAGTATGTATTAGTTTAAATTCTATTTACAGTTGTATCTTATATATATTATTTTCCTAAATGCTGGAAGAAAGTTTCTCGAAGCCATTAGAGATGAGAAAATTTCACTTTGTGTAGAGAAAGAATCTCTAGTTAAGAAAGAGGTAAGAAAAATGTTTAACCCGATCAATTATTATACAGAGTATAAAAAATAAACTAATATTCATAACACATTTTTAATTATAAAAGGTTATAACAATTATCTTCTTACAAAAAATATGAATACATGCAAATGTTAATCCCAAAGAGCAACTATGTATCGTCAGAACTGCTAATTATGTAATGTTAATTAATAATGAGCAACTATGTAATCACCATCAAAAATGCTAACTATGAAATATTGTTAACATTGTAAAAGCGTTTAATTAATGTATGTTTAATGAATTTTATATTATATGTTTCTAATTTCTTATATAATATTTTTTAGGCGGATTTGTACTGAGTCTATTTAGTGGTTAGAAGTCCACAAGAGTGGCAAAATAAAGATTTGATATAGAAGACTCTTCCTATGCCCTGTGTGCCGAGTCGTATTTTCAAGTGGATGCAATTGTCCATATTGGCAGACCTGATGCCAAGGATTTCCAGTTCCGTTACTTCAGAAATGCAAATTGGTCAGATGACGTTTCAAAGGTCCGAACCCCGGACTAAGGCCCCACGACTCAGCCGCCTCTTCTTATATGGCAGCATGAGATGCATAAGTAAGGTTTAGATGTGATCAAAACAAATTTTCATCACATCTAATATATATATATATATATATATATATATATATATACTCTTACTCACCTTACTTCGATAATACATACAGTAACATACTCATAACATCATTTACATATCTTATATATACACTACTGCCTCTCCCCTCTTCCCGACTAAAGAAATCTCTACGAAAAAAGGTTTCCGGAAACATAATTCAGGTTGATAAACGTGTCATTTATCAATAAAATTTTCGTACTATTTTTACTGTTGAAAACCTCTTTTATTATTAACAAAGGAATTTATATCTCCAATTAGCTTTTACGAAATCTTCTGAGATAGTGGGGGTTGACCACGATAGTCAGCTTAGCATAAGTATTTTATAGAACATGTTGTCGTGCAAATTAAAAATTTCTGAGAAAGTAGATGGGTCTTTTAATTTAATCATTATTAATATTATTATTATTATTATTATTATTATTATTATTGTTGTTATATATTATTATCTTTTATAGTAGAAGGTTGAAAGGGATGATTCTTCCATCGTGATTAAACCATACTATATAAATGATAAAAATTAGTTGGAAAAATATTTCCGTACTAATTGAAACGATAATTAATAATTAATAATAATAATTAACCTATGT
>JABUQX010051997.1:5000-12500 GCA_015478945.1 Trachelipus rathkii
TTTATAGAAGTGAAAAAAGATCAAGCGCTTTGCAATAGGTTAAAGTTGCCAAGCATCAGTTTTCGTAATAAATTTATAATTATAAATAAATTTATAAATGATAAAATGATAAAGTTATAATATGTTTATGAAGTTTATTATAAAATAAAGGTGTTTGTTAATTATAAATAATAATAAATTAATAAATAATATAAATATAAAATATTTTAGATAGATGAACAAATCTGTCTTCAAAGTGACACTGAAAATGCCAAAATGAGATGGCGTTAGTGACGTCATATAAAGTTGCAAGGTGTAAAAATAAAAATTTTAAAGCTATTTTATGAAAATAATATGAAAATAAATATAAGAATAATGTGTCATGATGAGTTATGAATAAAAAAATAATAGGTAAGTTTTATTATAAATAATATTTTTAGGGTGCAAAATAGAATTTAAATGAGAGACAACCCAACAAAGGTTGCCACATTTTGCTTGCTCGCAAGCACAAGACTTACAAGACGACGAATCCAAATCATATTTAGAGAGTTGGCATATATCGCTACATGAGCAATTACGATAGTATAATTTATATATACAATTAAAATACTTTTAAAATTTTGTAAAGTACATATTTTTAAAGGTTGTTAAAATTATTAAATGAGCTACAAAATCAAAATGACAAAGATTAATAGTAACTAAGGTGCTTTAATATTTGTTTTATTTGCTTGTAGCAGAGAACAAGCAAATAAAGAGAGTGCCACATGTCACTATGTTGCAAATGCCTCCAACAAAATGTTTTTCAAAGTAATAAATGTATTATATAAAGAAAATATTTAGTAAATAGAAAGATAATATTATTTTAAATAAAATAATAATAAAATAATAAAGGTTTTATAGATTAAAGATAAAATATTTGTATTTTTAAAAATAAATTTTTTTAATTCTAAGAAAGTTTAAATTTTAAAATTTTAAAATTAAAAAGAGTATACCTCTAAAATGGTTTTCTTTTTTATTTGAAAGAAAACTACATTTAAACTATTTAAAAGAATAACTTAGATAAATTTGATTAAATACAATAAAAAAAAATATTTGAACATTTTCTTTTTATTTAAGTTTTTAAATTAAGATTTTTCTATAATTATAGTATATATGTATATATTATATATATATATAATATATATATATATATATATATATATTATATATATATATATATATATATATATATATATATATATATAAACATATATATATATAACATATATATAATATATATATATATATATATATATATAATATTATATAATATATATATCTATATATATATATATATATATATTATATAATATATAATATTATATATATAGATATATATATATATATATATATATATATATTAATATAGATATATATATATATATATTATATATATATATATATATAATATAATATATATATATATATTATATATATATATATATATTATTATTATATATATTATATATTATATTTTGTATAACAAATATATTCTAAAATGGATCATAGTATAATTAATGAAATTTATAGCTCTTCGTATATCGAAAAAATAAGAAATGTATAAAAAGATATTAAACTTTGATGTCTTTAACAATAATAATAATATAATATAATAAAATAAAATCGAAAAAAGACTAAAAAAGATTAAAAATTATTTTTATTACTTCTCAGTTTTATCTGCAATTTTGAAAACAATAGGAGTTTAAATAATAAATAAATTGTTAGAGTTGGAAGTACAAGGGTATTAGAACAGCCTTTTAATAAGAATAAGAGAAGCAAAACAAGTTAGTTGATAAAAAATCAATCAAATGGGTTTATGAAAGAAATGTAGAGAATCGTTAAAACGATTATAAAAAATAATGTTGACATACATTCACTTGAAAACATGGAAGCAAAAGGCATACTTTCTAAAAATAATTTTTCGACGGATATCATTAGTAATACGAATTCCAAAGAGGAATTCATAAAGGTGAATTCACAAAAGGTGAATTCACAAAAGCCGCTTGAAAAGATTATAAAGGAAGAAGTAGTAGAAGTGGAAATCAAAGGTCATATTGAAGCGATTCAAACAAACAAAGAAGTTTCTAAAGATGGGTCAAATTTAAGAAATTTGAGAAATAAAGGACCTATTAATGAAGTAAAAGGTTTGAATACGCAATATATACTTTTGAAAAATTTGAGTAACACTTCAGCTATTAAAACAAAAATTGAGGTAGAAGATATGAAAATGAAGATTTCTAAAAATGATGTTTTGGTAACAAGCACCCTTAGAAGTACGGATTCTATTAAAGTAAGAAAAGCAAATGCGTACATAAATGCGAATTTTAAAAGTAATTTGCTAAAGCACTTTGCCTAAGCCTTGTCAAGAAACCAAAACTTCTAAAGTTAAAACTAAAGTAATGAAGTCTCTTTCAAAGTTCAAAGTTCCTAAAAATGAAAATGAGTTTGAAGATATAAAAGATAAAGGTTTAAAAAACCATATAGATTTAGTTCAAAATTCAAACAAAGAAAATAAAGACAAAAAACAAAGTAAGACAAAACCTAAGTTGTTTTTTAACCCTTTGAGTACGAGAGTAGGTTTTTCATTTATTTTATAGTTTTTTCTATTGTATTATATTTATTTTGAGTGTAGAAGATGGTTTATTATCTTTTTTCTCTGAATTTTTTTTTATTATATTAATTTAGAAGACGGTACATGAGAGTACCAACAGACTTTCAAGGTTACATTTAAAACTAATTTCTTTGATAATTTACTTGTAAAATAACTTTAAAAAAATCATTTTCACATCAATTTTAATAACGAAAAATATAATTAACTTGTAAAACTCAATTATTACTTATATATATATATATATATATATATATATATATATATATATATATATATATATATATATATATATATATATATATATATATATATATATCATCTTTCTCACCAAGCGTGTAGGTTAGGGCTGTGCCCTCTCACTTACGAAGCCCCTCCATGCCGTCCTGTCTCGGTACATCTCCTCTTCCTCCACCTGTTCGAGGTTTCGTCCTCTCTTCATTGCAGCTGCCACAACTCCATCTACCCATCTCTTCCTTGGTCTTCTTCCCGCCGGACGTATAGCGTAACATTTTGCCGCGTATCTCTCATCTTTCATTCTTCAACATGTCGTGTACCTCTCAACTGTTTGTTTTTTCCCACCAATCTCAAGAACAGACTCCACCTGCCAGCTCGCGCCTAAATCCCCCATTTCTCCTCCTCCCCATCTACTTGCTCCGACCTATCAGTCCTTAACACCTTCATCTCCGGCCGCCTCCACCCTACATTCTAGTTTTTGGTGGGCAGAGTCACTCTCCTTCGTTTCCGTCATTACAGCGCGCTCTCACATCGTGGTATAAATGAGCTTCTTCACCTTTCTGGCACATGCCTTTTTCTTCAATATCGGATACAGTTCCTCAGTCTCCTTGAAATTTCTCGAATCTTTCCCTCGATCTTCCTGGTCATCTCCCGCCCTCGAATTCACGCGCCACTCCAGCGTAACTGAAGCTTTCGTGTCTCGAAACACGATCCCGTCCACCTGGATCTCACATCTTATCCCTCTCCCTCAAAATCTTCATCACCTCTGTCTTCTCTTTGTTCATCCTCATCCACTCATCTCGTAACACTTCCGACCATATTGCCATCACCCTTTGTAATGTCTCCTTATCACTCGTCACCATCGCTATATCATCAGCATATACCATAGCCATCTTCTCTTCCTCTTCCAGCGCCATTCTTATACATTTATCCATATACATGACAAAAAGTAACGGTGAGATACCGCCTTGTCTAACTCCCGTCTCCACCTCAAACCATTCACCAACCCCATTTGACGTTCTCACAGCACTTTCATTACCTATGTGCATTCCTTCTATTACCCTAATTAACATTCGGTCTATTCCGTACTATGGGTCACATATCATTTTCCATAGCTTTTCCCTAGGCATCGTGTCAAAAGCTTTCTCTAAATCGATAACACTCCCAGTTTTTCTCAATTTTCATATTCAAGCAGAAAATCAGATCAGTTGTTCCTCTTTCTGGTCTAAATTCATGTTGTCCTTCATTTAGTTTATTCTCCACTATCTCTCTTAGTTGTTTTTCCAATCTTCTCATATACCTTACTTGCATGTGTAAGCAAGGATATTCCTCTATAGTTGTTGCAATCACTTCTATCCTCCTTCGATATAAAGGTGTGTAGTGTACATAGAAGTTTATTTGATAGATTTAGTAAATTAACTATACTAGAACTTATATATATATATATATTATATATATATATATATATATATATATATATATATATAATATTTATATATATATATATTATATATATATAATATAAATATATTATATATATATATGTACTTATTACATTGACAATTCATGGAACTTCTCAAAGCAAAGACAGAAGGAGAGAGAGAGAGAGAGAGAGACGAAGAGAGAGAGAGAGAGAGAGAGAAGAGAGAGAGAGAGAGAGAGAAGAGAATCTTTTTGGCTATTAACTTTCTACTAACTGGTCGGATATATATATATATATATATTATATATATATATATATTTAAAAATATTATTTTTAAAAATATATATATATATATATATATATATATATATATATATATATATAATATATATATATTCTGTAATAAGCTGCATAAATAGCACTTATAAATTAGATTCTTTTTCATATTATAGCAAAATTTATAATATTTTTTTTATAAAACCCAATAAAAACAATAAATTAACATTAAATATGCATTTCTAGTGGTTTACATTAGGTAAAACATTTAACTTCTCACAAACAGTAGAAAAAGAAATTAATAATAAAAAATAATAGTTACCTTCAAATTATGAATTGGCACTCGTTTCGGATAGTACGTATTCATACCACTTGGAAAAATATGATTTGCAAAGAAATAAAATAATTATATAGCCTAATTATGTTATAAATAAGTTCTAGGATAGTTAATTTACTAAATAAATCAAATAAATTTCTAGGTACACACCTTTATGTTAAATAATTCTAAAACTCGTACAGCCAATTTTCACAGACCGAATTTTCGACATCTGCATCAAAATGTAAATATAAAACATCACATGTGTTAGATGGCCATTTATCTCCAGAAAATAAATCTTGATGCGTAACATGTGTGTACCATAGGTTTTAAACCTAAAATTTTTACTGATGATAAATTTTATAACTATTTTAAATTGCTTTACATGAGAGTACCATCAGTACGAAAAGGGTTAAACAAAAAAAGACAAAACGTATTAACAAGCAAAGAAAGAATAATATTTTAAGAAGTTATAAAAAACTTTGTGAACCAAAGTTCAATAAGAAACAAGGAAGAAAAAGTACATTTCTATAAAAAGAAAGACTTTTTCAATAAAGTTGAGTTTAGTAAAAGAAAAGTGAATGATTTCACGAAACATTTTTGTTTTCGAAAAGTCAGAAAGAATAAAATAACATTTTATATTCTTATAACCCAGAGAAAGAAGTATATAGGATTTAAATATGTTTTTAAATATGCATTCACGAAAGAGATTGAAATTTGATTTGATATTTTAGTTTAAGTAGTTTAAGTAAAAGGAAAAAGAAATTTCATATTTCTTTTTATTTTGTTTAATTGAAAGGGTTAAATAAAATTAATAAAGCTTCCGAAAACGGGGAATGTTAATGTTTATTTAACATTAGAAGTTCCTGCAATGAAAAGTTGCAGGCAAATTATTAACCAACGAAATGCGCATGCGTGAAAGAGAATGATCTTTCATCACTTGCAACAAAATATTCATAGAAGGAAGTCGTAGTTTTAAGAGAGAAAAATAATATTCAAAGTAAATGAACTACATTATGTAATAGTAAATAAATAAAGGACAAACAAGTTTAGCGAAGGCTAATAGAGGCTATAATCAAGGTATTTACCATTTATATCGTTAAATCTATTAATGAATAATGTGAAAATATCTAACAATTGCATTTTTTGTAAAGAGTAAAATGATTATTTTATCGTGTTTTTATATGTTTATATGTTTATTATTTTATGCTATTTATTAGATTTTAGAATTGTAAATATAGTATTGTTTTATATATGTTTCCAGGACGGTGTCATTAGCATTTACCAATAAAAGTTTGTGTGAACGCATCCGTACAAATTATTACCCTCTGCCTGAACTTGCTTGGGAGTCAAAAGTCTGTCGGAATTGTGAATGCAAAGATGTACAAATCGCCGCTTTATGATTACGACAATATTTAAATTCTCAAATCATTAGAAGAATTCAATGTCCCCGATTTGAAGAATTTTAACAAATAATAGTTTTTTATTAATAGTTTTAATAAAAAAAATGAGCGATATCGAACAAATAGAAGATATCGACAATATAGATGAAATTGAGAAAACTGAAGGAGGTTTTAAGGTTCCTTCAGGAAAATTAGCCGCTGTTACCTATAAAATTAACAGTATTAAAGGCAAATTATGGCATTCTTTCTTAAATAATTTAGATTTAAGTTTTGAAATCAAATCTGATGAACTGCAATTAGATGCAAAAGTAGAATCCTTAAAAAATACTTGTTGTGAATTAATAGCAGAATCTGTAGAGGCAGATAAAATGCAGCAGTGGCTTACATTAAAATTAAAGCCATATTATGGGTTAAAAAATGATATTTCAAAATACATGAATAAATATGAGCCAAGGATAAGACCACAAGATAGTGCTAGTAATATATCGAGTAAAGTGAGTATAGCTAGTGTAAAAAGCAAAATAGCACAATCTTTGTTACTAGAGATAGAAAAAAGTAAAATAAAATTACAAGAGCATGAACAATACTTGGCAAAAAAAAGGGAACTAGAAAATTTAGATTTGTACCAACATAGTAGTCATATAAAAAATTTAGAACAAAGCTTGATTAAAATTGAACAAAAATTAGAAAGTCCAATTTTCAGTATTAGCGATACCTCTGTAAAAAATAATAAAAATGTAAATTTTTCAGAAACTAAAATAAATAGTATAGGTGAAAATAATAATCAAGAGTCTAAAAGTTGAAATTTTGATGAGAAAACAGCTGACAAATGCATAATACAAGGTGGGGCAACATAAGGACTTGCAAATAGAATAAAGGCTAAAGAAAGCCAAATATTAAGAAAAAATAATAAATTAGGAGATACTGCAAGCAAATATAAGCTATTGCAGAAACTCAAACAAGCTACTGAAGCAACAAAACTGACCTTGAAAAAGTAAATTGAGAAAATAAAAGCAAAGTACAGAATTTGAACTTCAATCAACATTAGGAAGATATTGAAGACTACTTAGTACCATCTATTCAATCAAGAGCTTATTATTTCACAAAGAAGAAACTATTAAGGTGGAATTACTAGCAATTGACTAAATTCTTCAATCATCAAGTATATTAATAAGGAGCTATAGAAGAATCCTGAGAACAACTAAGAAACTCTACAAAA
>JABUQX010051997.1:20000-22698 GCA_015478945.1 Trachelipus rathkii
TATATATATATATATATATATATATATATATATATATATATTATATATATATATATATATATATATATATATTTATATATATATAATATATATATATATATATTCCATCAATGAGAAGCGAAACGCAGCTCAGAATTCATTTTTTATTTTTTGCTTAGTAGAAACTGAACTGGTTCTAATGATAAAAAAGATATATACATTACATAAATACAAATATATAAAAATACAAATACTAAATGCTAAAAAATAAACATAGTAATTATACATAATTATCCATTGGTTGCATTGAAAAATAGATATTTAATAAAAAATATTATTTTTTGGACTTTTTATTTATTTTTGTCCTTATTAGCTTTTGTTTTGAAAAACTCATAGATGTTACTTTTTTAAATATTATACCACATTCACACCAACTATATTAATACCTATAAAAAATAACTACCTTCTAAATTACTAAAGTATTTGGATTTCAGAAATGGCTGAGATTAGGGTGGATGGCTTTGATATTACTTAATTGTAGGACTGCTGCTTTATTAATAAAGTTGCTTGAAGATGGCTCTAATTATATAGCTGAAAATTCTTTTCAATTTCTTCTGGATGAATTTTTAGCTTTTGTAGAGTTTCTTAGTTGTTCTCAGGATTCTTCTATAGCTCCTTATTAATATACTTGATGATTGAAGAATTTAGTCAATTGCTAGTAATTCCACCTTAATAGTTTCTTCTTTGTGAAATTAATAAGCTCTTGATGAAAGCCCTTGAATTGAATAGATGGTCTAAGTAGTCTTCAATATCTTCCTAATGTTGATTGAAATTCTCAAATTCTGTACTTTGCTTTTATTTTCTCAATTTACTTTTTCAAGGTCCCGTTTTGTTTGCTTCAGTAGCTTGTTAGTTTTATGCAATAGCTTATATTTTGCTTGCAGTATCTCCTACTTATTAATTTTTCATTAATATTTGGCTTTCTTTAGCCTTTATTCTATTTGCAAGTCCTTATGTTGCCCCACCTTGTATTATGCATTTGTCAGCTGTTTTCTCATCAAAATTTCAACTTTTAGACTCTTGATTATTATTTTCACCTATACTAATTTATTTTTAGTTTCTGAAAATTTCATTTTTATTATTTTTTACAGAGGTATCGCTAATACTGAAAATTGGAACTTTCTAATTTTTTGTTCAATTTTAATCAAGCTTTTCTCTAATTTTTTATATGACTACTATGTTGGTGAAAATCTTAAATTTTATAGTTCCCTTTTTTTTTTGCCAAGTATTGTTCTTGCTTTTATATATTTATTTTACTTTTTTTTCTTAAATTTAGTAACAAAGATTGTGCTATTTTGCTTTTTACACTAGCTATACTCACTTTACTCGATATATTACTGGCACTATCTTGTGGTCTAATCTTTGGCTCGTATTTATTCATGTATTTTGAAATATCATTTTTTAACCCATAATATGGCTTTAATTTTAATGTAAGCCACTGCTGCATTTTATCTGCCTCTACAGATTCTGCTATTAATTCACAACAAGTATTTTTAGAGGATTCTACTTTTGCATCTAATTGCAGTTCATCAGATTTGATTTCAAAACTTAAATCTAAATTATTTAGGAAAGAATGCCATAATTTGCCTTTAATACTGTTAATTTTATAGGGAACAGCGGCTAATTTTCCTGAAGGAACCTTAAACTCCTTCAGTTTTTTCTCTTTACTTTTATTGTCGATATCTTCTAGTTGTTCAGTTCGCTCTTTTTTTTATTAAACTATTAATAAAAAACTATTATTTGTTAAAATTCTTCAAATCGGGGACATTGAATTCTTCTAATGATTTGAGAATTTAAATATTGTCCGTAATACATAAAAGTCGGCGATTTGTACATCTTGCATTCACAATTCCGACAGACTTTTGACTCCCAAGCAAGTTCAGGCAGAGGGTAATAATTTGCACGGATGCGTTCACACAAACTTTTATTGGTAAATGCTAATGACACCGTCCTGGAAACATATATAAAACAATACTATATTTACAATTCTAAAATCTAATAAATAGCATAAAATAATAAACATATAAACATATAAAAACACGATAAAATAATCATTTTACTCTTTACAAAAAATGCAATTGTTAGATATTTTCACATTATTCATTAATAGATTTAACGATATAAATGGTAAATACCTTGATTATAGCCTCTATTAGCCTTCGCTAAACTTGTTTGTCCTTTATTTATTTACTATTACATAATGTAGTTCATTTACTTTGAATATTATTTTTCTCTCTTAAAACTACGACTTCCTTCTATGAATATTTTGTTGCATAGTGATGAGATCATTCTCTTCACCGCTGCGCATTTCGTTGGTTAATAATTTTGCCTGCAACTTTTCTTGCAGGAACTTCATAATGTTAAATAAACATTAACATTCCCCGTTTTCGGAAACTTTTATTAATTTTTATTTAATCTTTTAATAAAAAACACAAAAACTTATTCTGTGAGTATGTGTGTATTTTCTTCCTATTAACTTAATTTACTTAAACTAGATATCAATTTACTTGAAAGCTCTTTCGTGAATGCATATTTAAAAACATAATTTAAATCCTATATACTTCTTCCTGGGTATAAGAATATATGTTTATTTATTCTTCTGCTTTCCGAAACAAAAATGTTCGTGAAATCATTCACATTTTCTTTTACTAAACTCAAC
>JABUQX010051998.1:0-36855 GCA_015478945.1 Trachelipus rathkii
AACGAGAGGCTCAAAAGAGTCATGAGTTATTATTTGAAAACAGAAAGGTTTATAGTATTTTCATTGTATCTTTTTATAGCTCGTCCTACCATATAAATGTCGTCACAAAACTTGAGATTTAATAAATTCGCTTAGAATCGTAAAATACATCGTAACTTTATACCTACATAGTTTGACCACATCATCATATTTATTTTGTTGAAAAATCATCGATTCTCTGGCGTAAATCTTTTCCATATTCTTTTTATATTAATAAGGTCTTCTATGAATTAGAACCAATAAACTACAAAATTAGGGATATATCTAGTTCATTCGCAGTGTTTTCAAAAGTTTTCGCTGTAAATCTGGTCCATTGATGAAATTATCCATTGTATTAAGATATGAACGAAGAATGGAAACATTATTCATAAACTCGGACCAGTTGGAGAGTTTCGACGAACTTAAGTCATCTTAACTATTCTGTCGCTGAGTTTCGTGAACCACCATATCAGTGTGATGTCAGAAATATAGATTCTTCTTTAACGCTTTCAACACAACAGCCATTTAACCAAAGAAATCTTCACAGCCAACAAATGTTTCCCCATTTTTATTTTAATGTATACTCTTTATTTTCTTTTATTATATAAGATTATTAATATGTCAAATTGGAGACCAATTTTGATCGCTTAAAATAATTTCGGGTAGTTCAAACCCCCTCAACTCACCATCTACGGCCATATATGTATGTATGTATGTATGCTTTGTATACGTAGTAATGTTTGTATGTAGAATAAACGAACATTCACATTACCATTTTATTAGCGATGTACGTAAATAAAAGTTCTAATTTTAATTTTCTTTTTCATGCACTTTTATCTTCAAAAAACTTTTTAAAAAACTATTCAAGAAAACTCGTTCTCATATTTAAAGTTTAGAGAGACGTATAGAAAAAGTTAGAGGTTAAGAGATAGAGATAAAGAGAAAGAGGAGATTAGAAAGAGATGTTAGGATATTAAAAATGTTAAGTTGTAATACAAGTAATTTGATAGTTTTTATTGAAAACGTTGCAAAACTGACATTTTTAGGAAATTTGCAAAGTCGTGACGTGAGCAGAATTATTAAAAAAAAAATAATACAACGAAATAAAGCTAAAAAAATTTCGACAATATAATGGAAAATAAGATAAAATAAATATATATAGAAAGATAGATAGATTATAGATATAGATAAGATAAGATAAGATAGATAGATAGATAGATTTATAGATCTAGATAGAGTTAGATACTCCATTATAGATAAATTACATAGATAGATTAGATATGATAAGATAGATTGAATAGATAGATAGAATAGATAAGATAGATAGATAGATTTAGTAGAATGAGAACGAAAAACAACAATAGAAAAACTATTGAATCTTATGTTATAAAAAATTTTATGACAATATACACTATATATATATATATTAATACTATGATAATATTTATTTATATATCTCATAATAATAATTATAATATACGTTATTATTATATTATTATTTATAAATTATTATTTAGAGTTAAATATAAAATTGATATATACAATATAAAGCGATGTGTTTATGTATTACCTTTCGTACATTATTCTTGAAGTTTTAAATTAGTTTTACTATTTTTTCACACTAAATGACATATTTTTATTACAGTTTAGGGATCTATTATCTATCTATTCTATCTATCTATCTATCTATTATATATCTTATCATATCAATCTACTATCTCAATTTCTCTATTTATTAATAATTATCTATCTATCTATCTATCTTAATATTTATATATAATAGTATATATATATTAATATAGTAATATATTTGAGATAATATAGCTATATAAATAATAACTATAATATTATATTATTTACTATATAAATATATATAATGATTATATAATATATTACTTTATATATAATATGAAGAAACTTCTGTTAACGATACCTCATAATTAGCACTTATAGTCGAATACAAGGTACTGTTCTAATATAGATAATCCAATCGCACCCTCCAACAACAATGAGTATAGTATTATAATATATATAATTAGATTATATATATACATAAAACTAACTCAACACCTAATAGTATCTATATATATTGATTATGTCACTATTTAATAATATATATATATTTATGATTACTATTATAATATCTTCTACTATTATAGTATTAATAAAAAATAATAGATTTAATATACTATATATATATGATTACTAAAAATTTAATGTTACAAAGTTAGGGATTGAATTTATATACTAGAATTAGAGATCACTGTTAAAAGAATATACGACTGAGAGAAATATGATTGAACTTATGAACGAATAAACTATTGAACGACCAATGATGCATACTAAAGCAGGGATCGACTCTCCCAGAGTGAAAAGCTCTCTATACTCATAAGTTCTCTTCCTCGATGAAGTGCATTTACTGTTTTGTTGAGGGGAAATAGCATTATTTATAAGTAATTATGCGCATACACTAGGTGAAGATTAACATACACATTTTATAACTAGCAAACGTATATTACGATACTATACAGTACATACTACATGACATCTAACATACAATTCTACATAATACATATCATACATAGCATATCATAGGCATTATTCATACATATACTCACGATAACGTATATATCAGTGTTTAGCGTCCGTCATAAAATAGATATTATTAGTTGATACTGTTATTTATATTTCTTCTATTTTATTTTTTCATTAAGAGTTCTGTAAGAGTGCACATATTACTTTCAGTTGGTGAATTTTTAATTATTAGTTATTATGATTTTGTATTTTAACTTATTATTATTATTATTATTATTCATTATTAGTATTTTTATTTTTTATTATTTATTATATATATATATTTACCATTAATATTATTAATCGATTATTATTTGTATGTATATACTATTATTATTGTTATGTTATTTTATTATTATCTTTATTATTTATTGATTATGATTATTAGCTTATTATTTTATTTATTGATTATCTAATGAAAGTAGAATCATTATGTATTATTATTATTATTATTATTGATTTTACAGTTATTACTTATTATTATTATTATTAGTTGAATTGTCATTTTATTATTTATTATTAATTGTAATTATTATGTATTTTATTTAATTATATTTATTATTTTTCATTATTATTATTATATTCATGTTAATTTAATCTTATTATTAATCTTATTAATTAATTTTATAAAAATTGTCAATTACATTTTTCAAGGTAATTTCGTTTAACAAAGTATAACAGTGTTCATCACGACTCAAAAACGTTTTTCATCATGTGAAAAAAAAAATTGTTAACCCTTAAAATGTTCCATTAATTGGATTTTTATTTTGTTTCTTATATTTAAAATTTTTTAACTCTTTTTAGAATGATTTAGAATATGCGATGTAAGTAAAAAAATTGTTTGGCACTTTATTAGATAAAGACTCGTTTGGTAACTTTTTGTAAACGATATGGTTGGTAATCATCATTATAATTAAAGGTTCTTTATTTTGTGATCAATAGAGTGTCTAACCTATGCTTATTAATTATGTGAGAATAAAGGGTAATGAATATAATGATGATGAAATGATGTTATTTTTTCTCATTATTGTTGTTCTCTTTCTTTTATTACTATACATATAATATATGTTAGTAATGAATATATTTTGCTATCTATCTATCTATAGTATATATATATTATACTATATACTATATATATGATAAATATTTTTAAATATATATTATATATAGTATATATTATAGGGTTTCAAGTATAGTCATTTATTAATAAGGTATATTTTTTATAATTAGTTATATATGTTATTATATTTAATATTATATATTAATATATATATATATAGTATTTAATATAAGTATTTTATAATTATAATTTAATATATATGGATTGACTTGAAAATTATAAAAATAGTATTAAAGATAATAATTTATAGTATATAGACATATATAGTGATTATATATTTATACTGAATAATATATTTTTTTTGTATAATTGTTTTTATTGTATATATCTTACTTATATTACTTATTATAATTATAGCTGGTATATTAGGTATTATACTTAATATATATGTTTGGATACTTTTTTAATTTAATACATTACTATATTCATAATAGTACATTTAATTTAATTTCGTGTTATGGTTGTGTTTATAGTATAATATGTCTAAGTAAATATATATATATATATATATATTTGTAGTAGATTATTTAAACATAATATATCTATCATTATTATATTACTATTTTACATTACAGTCTATTCATATATATATATATCATATAAGTAGTATATAGTGATTATAACTACTATATATATTTATATATAGTAGTATATAGTATTATATATGAGTAATATAGTATATAAGGGAACAGCTCACACTCCAAGCCCGAACCAGTAAACGAACCGCGGGGTTAATCGCTTAGATGGCGGAGTTTCTACTGCTGAGCTAAACCGGGCGTGTATTTTGGTGTTTGATACCTTGCTTTTGAACTTTGCGAAGTTCTTTCATGACTGAGCCGTCTGTCGCCAAATACATCTATTTCCTCAATATATATATATAATATTATAGTATATAGTATATATATTATATATTACCATATATATATTATAGACTATTTTATGATATATATATAGTATATTATTAATATGATGATTGTAGTAATAAATATAGTCCTATACTATATTATTGTATACATTATGTATATATATTATATATTATATATGGAAAAATTCAATATATATTATAATACTTATTTATTTATATATATTTGATAATATATTATATATTCTATTATTATTATATATATATATATTTATACAGTACTAGCGATATATATATATAATATATATATTAATATATATATACTAAGATTATAATTATAGATTAATTATATATCATATATATACTATATCCTATAAATATTATATACTGTTATATTGTGATTATTTTAATCTTTTTGATTTCCTTGGGGCCTACCAAATCTGCGAGTTTCCCGTTGAGGAAATTTAAACTGCGATCGTCAACAAGGCTGAATACCGATAGACGGGCCGTTTGAAAGCGTATAGCACGAATCGTAGTTTGGAAAATCTATAAAGTAGTATAAGTTGATATATTATCACATATATATTGGTATTTTATAAATATAAGTATTTAAAGTATTAATAGTATATATAATGTTGAGATAGCCTTGAAAAAAGCTAAAATAGGTTGAACTAGTATAGTATCTATATTTATATATTTGCTCATAATATGCATAAATTTAAGTAATATATTATTATATTGTATATTATATATTATTATATAATATATATTATACTTATATATATGTATATACTTGTTATAGTAGTTTATTAATAAGCTAATTTAGTATGAACTTATATTTTATGATGATGATCTTCCAGACTTTTACAAGTAAGTTGAATTAAAGATTGAGGCATAAGAATGCAACTTCAGAGGTGAGCGTAGTTGGTATGAGTTATGAGACAACTGTAGAAGGGGAGGTGTCGTTAAGGCTCACTCAATGGAGGATTGCATGTGGACTAGAAGAGTTTTCCTGAACAGCAAGGATAGGATTGAAGAGACGAAAGCAAGACTCCACTTTTCAAGGATAACTGTGCTGAGGTTTCAGTACCCAGATGAAGTCGAGAATACTCCTTACAGGGAGGTGAACCCATATGATAAGAGCAGATAGCAACATGGGGTGGCGTAGATGAGATAGGATTGAGTAATAGCACGCGTCGAAACTCAATGATCTTTGAGAAGATTGATTAGCAAGAGAAGTAATGAGAGAGAGAGAGAGAGAGAGAGAGAGAGAGAGAGGGAGAGAGAGGAGAGAGAGGGAGAGGGAGAGAGGAGAGAGAGAAGAGAGATGAGATGGAGGAGAGAGAGAGAGAGAGAGTAGAAAGATCCCTCTGCAGTAGAATGTGTTGGTTACGGAAATTTATGCCTATAGCGATACAGGGATATATTAGAATTAAGTTGATGTATGAATTAGCTTAAGAAGATCATTGTTTTACGTTAGGCTGTGGATAAAAGATTTATAAGAGCTAGCAGGTAGGGATTAGATAGAAGCGAATTGGGGTTGAAGGTTAAGGAACAAAGATCTAGGAAGATTGAAAGGTAGGGCGATAAGATTAAATCAAAGATTTTTGCGGAGGTAAGTGGAGGTCAAGATTTTATTTAGAATTGAGAGGTTTAAGTTGTGAATAGGATTTATGGAGAACTTGAGAGGTTAAGGGATTAGATATTTAGATATTAAATGAAGATGGATATTTGTGATACAGTTTGTTATAAGAAAGTGGAAGAGGTGTAAGAGGCAGAATATAAGTTAAGCTGTGAGGTAGGGATTTGGAATTAGAGAGAATGATAGGTTTCTAAATTCTATTTATAAGGATTGAATTTCGAACATCTTTATGAGAAAGAAGTTGGAGCATAGGAACTTCCTTTTAATACTTAAATAGCGATTCGTTCGTATCATCGATTTCGAATGAGCTGCTACGCACCAGGCAGGAAGAACGGCTCAGATGTTTGAAAGGAATAGTTACGGTAATTATTTCTAAATATTAAACTGTATGAATTACTTTTTCATTTTTTTCAGCTAACATTATTTTTAATCTTGCAAGATCGAGCGTGGCCAAGCATTCGGTTAGGATAGAAGTTTATTGAAGAATCAAAGAGAGAATCAACATCCAGGCCGTACAGAATAGGAATTAGCAGCAGAAATGGAATAATTTGAAAAGAAACTTAAAAAGAGTTAGGAAAAGGATGGAATAAATTAAACGACGGAGTGGTGGCTTGTTAGAAAATAGCTCCAGAAGTTCGCCAATTGTAGTTGGAAAGTTATGAAGGGGAAGTGTTTGAGCGATATAAGTGGCGTCATAACGCGAGTTAGTGCAGATTGTGGTGATGATGAAAATAGCTTGAGGTGGGGATTGTTCAAAGAAGGAGGAGAAACAAAGATAAGCGATGAAGAAATCGTGATTGGTCGATAGTTATAGAAGAGATAGGTCTAAGGAGGATTGTTGTTCATGTATGATCTAATCGAAACGATCTACAAGGATAAGTAAAGAATCGAGTAGGGAAGCTACAACCAACATACTCGAAGTTATGTTTTTCATGAATAGAAGAAGACCTTCAGGTTAGAGGAAGTATATCACCGGTTTGACTCTTATGCACCTAATTTGAATGCAAGAAAATGTCCATGTAACACGTGTGGTTGAAACGTTTAGTAAATGCACACAAGAATGATGATTCAGAGTATGTGAAAAAAAGAGAGAAAGAGTAGAGTTTAGAGTAAGAAGAAGAGCGATGAGAGAGAGGGGAGGATGGGTAGGATTGATGAGAAGACGAGAGAGAAGAGGAGAGAGAGATGACAGAGAAGTAAGAGAAGGAGAGGAGGAGGAAATGCTATAACTTTTTAGCGCTTAAAGATTTTAGGTTTCAGAAAGTAGCCTAGGCTATATCTAAAATGAGTTAGGAGTCAAATATACAGAAAGATGAATTTAGTAGTAGATTGACATGATAGCTTGAGCATATGGTAGAAAATTGGATATACCAAATTCAGAGACGCAAGTAACTAACAAAAAATATCGTTGCATTACAGTATATACGTCACTATGCATTCTTATCCAGTTGAAGAATCGAAGACATAAAGATTCAAATAAGATTATAGTTTTTCGTGTTCAGTTGCTATTCATAACCACTGAGGTTTTTTGATTTAGGAATATAAGAAATGGCAATTCTTTAGAGGAGGAGAGTAAGGTGTTTCAAACAAACATAGAAATTTTAGTGTCTGAAAAGTCGTGATTAGGACTTGCCATAATTTAGGTGGTTTTTAAGATTAGATATACTTTGATAGGTAAGGTAGGTTTACCAGACTTTTAGAATCTTTATCACTTCAAAGTGTATGGGGACGGCGTGTATCAGAAAGTCTAAGGCAATTCTGAAGGCAAAAGCCCATCATACGGATGTCTGACAACTCTAATAAAGTGGAGATAATTGGGGGGGGGGGATGATGAGGTGCCAATTCTGGAGCGACATGCAGGAAAATTCCTTGTTTGAAGGGCTAATGTAATGGTACGCATTTTTTTATTTATTTTTATTTTTAAATTTAAGGGGTAGCATATCTTTTTAAATAAAAACTATAATTATAATAGATGTAATCAAATTATATAATATATAATTAATATCATTAATCTAAATATTATTTATATATATATATATATATTCAGTAATATGAGTTACTTACAATATACTATAATTTAAATATATAACATATATATTATATATATATATATATATTGGAATAATACCAAGAAATTAGTTTGTTTTGTTGTGATATATTCATATCATGCTATTGTATAGGGAGAATATTAAGATGTGAATATTATTCTTAAAATTCATTTATAAAGCTTATTGCTTCATCAAATTTAAAATTTTAATTTGTAAGTAAAAGGAGAAGCCACTTAAAAAATAAGTTCGCGCTAGTAATAAACTGAAGGCTATTTGCCGTAATCGGCATCTTACCTATTTTCTGAAGCATGATCAATAGTCATTTTAGCATGATAAATCAGTTGTGACAGGCATAGGCTGCGCTTAGATCTAAGTAACATTAGGCAGTAAGGTGAAAAACCATTGATAAGGAAGTTGCTTTTGAGAAATTAAACATTCTCGTTAAAATTATGCCTTGATTGCAGTAAAATAAACGAGGCCTTTATTTCTTAAATTTGTAAAGCTATAAATCAAAACACGAGCATGTGTAACTGCCTCTGTAATACTGTTTGCAAAACTTGTCAGCTTGGCTATTGTTTCTTTAAGGGCTCAGTTTTCACAAAAAATTCTAGCAATAAATTTAGTTTTAATAGAAGTTTATTTAATATAAGTAATTAAGTGTCTTAATTTACATATTATTAATAAATAATATGAATATACTAAGACAGTCTTGAAATGAAAGTGTAAAAATTACCTCCTGACAATGCTCCATATGTTAGTATTCCTCTTGTTTTGCAAAATTGTAGTTAGTGTCTAGTGCATACTGTGTTGCCATCTCTAATGGGAATCAGCTTTTTGTAAGCTTGTCGCGTGCAATCAAACATGTTGATGAATTGATGACCTTAAAAATTGATTGAAATTTAGAATCGCAAAAAAGTTTTTTCAGAAGAACAGGAGGCAGAGTATATCTTCAATGGAAGATTCACGAAGTCGTTAAACACAGATATTAGAAGAGGAAATAGTTAACTGAAATGTTACGTACTACTTAATGTTAGATTTTTGCTAAATGCGAAGTCGTTTTTGATGATCAGATTTAGTCACTCACTTATTATATTAAATAATATAAGCAGGTAATAAATAACCAAAATCGCTGAAATATGGTTTATTATGCTGAGATTGATATTAGGCTTAAATTTTAAATAGTGACTTTATTGTATATATATAATATATATATATTATTATCGGCTGACTGGGACATTGGTTATAGGCGATATCGCATATAACTTTAATTCCCTTGAATCTTCTTAAGTATTATTCATATATATTATAATATATATATTATATATATCATATATAATATAATTATTATGTTATATATATTATATATATATTATAGGTACTGTAGATATTTATGCATTAGAGATATTATTATAGCTCTCCACATGCTCAAACATTTCGTCAGAAATCACAATGAGATACTAGTATATACAAATAAATTAGTCTATATAATATACTTACTCGATATAAATATTATAGGGGCTTATTAGATATATATACTAATATATATAGTATAATTACAATTATGAATATATATAATTTCTGTCTTTAAGACTCTTTATATTATATATATATATATTATCAGTTGAAAATCTTTATTCACAACACTCTTTTGTGAATTATAATTTCAATTATAATGATTAATTATATATTTTTTTAATTTATAAAACATTAATTATGTTAATTAGCGTGATTTTTCCAATTCTATTATTATTTCAGTATTTAAGACTTGAAAGTGATTATAATCTCTAACCATTATCATTATTATTATTATTTTTATTATTATTATTATTAATAATATTTTTATTATTATTATTATTATTTTTATTATTATTATTATTTTTATTATTATTATTATTATATTATTATTAAGATATGTTATTGTAAGTCTATATTATTATGATTCGTTATCATTACTGCATATTTTATTAATTATTAAGTGATGCATTAGGCTGAACTACTCATCTACGATTTTGGGTATGTAAAAATCATAATTTTAGTAAAAATATAACTTAAATTCAATGATCTCAATAGATCAGATCAATGATCCGGATGGTCAGGAGGTGGGTTGGATAGTGGGTTGAGTTTTCTACTGAATTTACTCGCTTAAGGCTTTAAAACTAATGACAATTTTAGTAAAAATTATAATAAATCAATCGATCAATAGATCAAACAAAATTTATTAATCATTATTTTAGTATATTTATTATTATTTTAATTATTATTATTATTATTATTATTATTATTATATTATTATATTTTATTATATTATTTATTATTATATTATAATTAGTTATATATTATTATTAATTATTTTTTATTTTTTATTATCTTTATATTAATATATTATTATTATTATTATTTGTATTATTTGTGATTATTTTATTATTATTATTTATATTATTTATTAATTATTATTATTATTAACTTATTATTATTATTATTTTATTATTTTTTATAGTCTATTATTATTCTTCTTATTTTATGTTTTATGTTAAAGTTATTATTTGATTATTATTTCTTTAGTTCTTTGTTAGTATATTTACTCTTTATCTTCCATTGCCTTATTTGTGATTTTATTTATTTTATTAATTAATTAATTAATATTAATTTATTCTATTTATTATTTTTAAATAATAATATTTATATTACTTATTATTATTATTATTATTATTATTATTTTATTATTATTATTATTTTATTATGTGATTTTATTAGCGAAGTACGGTTTTTTTCTTATTATTATGTATTATTATATTTATTAAGAGCTCAAATTTGAAACAAAGATAGATATAAAAGTAGTTAATAGACCTAACGGGTATTTCGAGTTGTAAATGCAAAGAATAAAAAACAAAAACGTGTAAATCAATGAAAGTGTCAAGCAATGGCTTTTCAAGCCCTCTAAGTAGAACCAAATTAATAGTTTGTTTTACTTATCTTATTTGTTATTTTATTAAATATTTTACTTATATATTTTTTTTATCCTTATATTGTCACTTATTTCAAGTTTCGCATCAAGCATATAAATGTATATATTTACTTATTTATTTATTTTTATTTATTTATTATTAATTATTATGTTATTATTTATAATTTCTTTATTATTATTACTGTAAATAAGGTAACCGCAATCTTATTTTCTTTTTCTTTTTAGTTTTTATTAGACTATATTAAGTTTAATATTATTTTTTATTATTAATATATTATTTATTATTTTATAAGTATTATTTTGTATTATTATTGTGTTGATTGTAATGAGGTTTTGTTTTTTGTTCTTATTATGGAATAAAACAAAATCAATGATATTATTAATTAATTATTTCAGAAAATTTGATGTAGATTATTAAAGATATTGCATTATTATTGCTTTTTTAGAATAATTTAATAGGAATTATTATTATTATTATATTATTATTATATAATTATTATTTATGATCTTAAATTAATTATTATTTAAAATTATTATATATAGTACATTCTTTATTAATTTCTATTCAATTTACTTAATTGATATATATTATTATTAATTTATGAAATACTATTATTTACAGATTAGTAGCCACTCTGTACTTATAATTATTATTATTATTATTATTATTATTATTATTATTATTATTATTTTCTATTATTCTTACTTATTAATTTTATTAATTATTATGAATATTCTTAAATTATTATTATTATTATTATTATTAAATTATTATTTATTATATATTATAATATTATTATTATTATATATTATATTTATCTAATGAATATTTGTGCGTATTATTAAATTATATTAAGATTTATTAAGAAAAAGCCCTATTAATATTTCATTATTTCTATAATAACCATTCATTATTATTTTTATCATTAACGTTTTCTTTGTTATGTTAATAAGAAAATAATGAATTATAATTATTGTTATTATTTTAAATATTTTTTTGTTATTTTATTGTTAATTATTTCTTTATACAATTTATTAAATTTAATTATTATTATTTAATAATTTCTGCTGATCTAAAATAAATAGACTTTTAGACCATGTAGATACCTGTTAATTATTATACGTTAATTAAAAATTGTTGTTTATTATTATTATTATATTATATTATTATTATTAATTATTCTGTATTATTAGTTATTAATTATTATATATTATTATTATTTTTTATTATTATTCTTATGTATTATTATTTTAACTGTACTAGATTTTTAAATTATTTGTTATTTATATTTTATTATTATTAATACTATTATTGTTATTATTTTAATTATATTATTTAATTAATTAGAATTATTATTATTATTATTATATATATATTATTATTAATTATATCAATTATTATTTTATTTATTATTATATTATATCTATTCATTACTGTTATTACTTAATTAGTCATTGTAACATAGATCTATGTGTATGATAAACTATAGTTATGCTATTCTCATTGTCTGTTGAAGCTCTAAGTCACTAGTATCTATCATGTTTATAATAATTTTAATTTGTACAGTGTGGTGGAGAGTGTGACGAAAATGTACCTATTACCGGTGTTTAATTAGTTAAATCCCTCATTCACATTTGAAACCAAATTGCAACAAATGTATTGTTAATGTATTGTATTAAACAGGCTTAAAGGGCACAACACTGTGTTGGCAATCAGTAGCCCATTTCAGATAGGAGTGAAATTGATTCCTAATTTACATGATGTGATTTATTGCCATTTTGTAAATGTAATAAGATCTATTAATATTTGTATTCTGATATTAACAGGATAAATAATTGGGATACACAAACTATTCGTGATAATAAAATTTTTGAATTCTTAAACACTTAATCTTAACTTCGATTATTTTATTATTAAATTAATTATTATTTATATTTATTATTATTTATTATTATTTATTAATTTAATTATTATTATTTTATTATTATTATTATTATTATTTTATTATTATTATATTATTATTATTATCTATTTTATTAATCAATTATTATTATTATTATATCTAAAACTTCAAATTTTGTTTTTCTTTCATTTGAATCCTTCAAGTTTTTTTTCATTTTCTTATATTTTATGACTCTTGTTGCTGTCTAATAATTGACTTTTTTTCTATTATAATTTTATTTACATTTTAATAATAATTTAATATTATATAAATTTGATATAATATACATATTATAAATATAAATCTATAAATATTTATTACATATAAATATAACTATTTTAACATTCATAAGTATAAATATATATATAATATATATATAATATAAAGACCTTATTCAATATAAGGATAATATACATATATTTATCTAAATATAATATATATAAATATTATATAATAAATTAATATAAATAAATACTACATTAAATATAAATATAAATATACTAAATTAGACTACTAAATATTATAATACTTCTATATATTAAATAAATAAAAACAACATATAAAAATTTATAAATATAAATTAAATATAATATAATAATATATATATTAATATATATATATATATAACTGAACCGAGCATATTTTAAAGTGAATAATATGATATGATCTTATGAGATGACGTATCTATTAGGGTTTTTATATAGCCCGACTAGATTTTACTTTACACTGTATATCTATTATACTACTATAGTCATAGACTCAGGCGGTAACATTATACGTCCTCAGATCTTGTTTAAACGAGTTCGATAAGTCGATAATGGACTTTTTATCATGAGACGATAAGGGTAGATGACAGCACCAGTATATTTTTTTTTATCTATCAGGTTATATGGAAGTGATCGAAACAGATACAGTACTGAGTCGCTATAGCAGAATTCTCTAGGTCCATGGATGCACGGACCTGGGCGTAGCTCGCGTGATCTATTCTATCGAAGCAATCAGAAGCATCGGGAGACATTATAATATAACTAATTAAATAATAATATTAATTTAATATTCATATCGTGAATATTATCTGAAAATATTCAAGAAGACATGACACATCCCTTCTATTAAATTAATATTAAATAATTAATATCTGAATTAATAATAATATACATTATAATATTTACTAACATTTAATTTCCGAATTCTACCGACTCCGGAATAAATAATGATTAAATTATATTTTAATTTAATATTATCCCTCAGGATCCTTTCTCCAAGTTCAGTCTTCTACGATTATTAAATTTTTCTTTAAGCGGAGGTGAGGATCTAAGTGTCCATTAACTCTATATATATAGGGGAATTATCGTAATCCAGGGAGGTAGTAATATATTTTAATATATTCTCTCTCGCTACGCATTGAATTTTTTCGAAGATGTAGATTAGCGGCATCTACGATCCTCAAAATTAGTAGCTAACTCTCGTTAAGCAACTTAATCTATTCAGTTCAATCCATCAAAAGTTCCGCCACAAGGGCTGTAAGCGCAATATTTAACCAATTAAATTTTAAACTTAATGATTTTGTGTGACTTTAACATAAAATTAAAAAAGTTAAAAATTAAAATTAATAACTTTATAATACTTGTGCTAGGACATTATAGATAAGCATATGCTTAGTATTTATAAACTTTGTAATCTTAATTTTTAGGTTAATTAATTATATATAATTAATTTCCTTAAAATTTAATATTATATTATATTGAGCTTTAATATCTTACTATTAATCTTAAGTATTAAATATTAAATTAATTGCTGTCGAAGCTTTTTTAATAGTATATTCATTTTAATATTCATACTTATTATATCAGTAGTTATATTCACATAAACTCTGAAGTCTAAAAATACTTCTACATTAATCTATACATTAATATTCAATAGTTGATTTTCAATTATTAATATGGAAAATATAAAATATTGAATGAGGATTCTAAATGTAGAAATTCTATTAATCTTGAATTTGGAATTCCTATTCTTATAAAATTTCAATCGAGGAATATCTCATATGCTATGTTCAATTTTAACTTCTTAATATATTCTTTTATGTTCACTATTGAAATCATTAAAATTAATCTAAATACATTAAATATATACATAATAATTAATAACTAATGAATAAAATAATAATAATAATAATAATAATATAATATAATTAAATAATAATATTAATATTAATATTAATATTAAATTTAATCAATTAATTAATATATTTCTGAATATATTATTTATATTAATTATTAAAAGCTTCCTTTCACTATTATTGACTTTTATATTAATATTTATTTAATAATTTATATTAATATTATTAATATAGTAGTGGTAATAATATATATATATATATAGACTAATATATATATATATAATATTATCCCTTAAATGTATAACTAAATTATGATTATATATATAATCATAATAATTAAGTTGTTTAATAATTAATTACATTTAATTAATATTATATTTAACACTTATTATTTTTACTATTAACTATGTAGTATATTTAGTATAATTATTTTACATTAAGATCTATAATATATCAATATTTTAATAACATTCATTATTATTCAATATCAATTAATATTAATCGATTAAAAGTACCAAGTTGTTTCTTAGATTGGTTAAAGATATGATCTTTATAGTGTATTGTAAGTTTGGGAATTCGACTAATAGGAATGTTCTTATTAATATTTTACTTTATAATAATATAATCTTAATTTTTAATATTAAATACACTTATTCCGCATCTATTTGAAAAACTAATTTAGAAAGAGAAGTATCAATATATGTAGCAATATATCATCAACAGCTGTTTTTATGTCGATTAATATTATTAATATATAAAATATTTTAATTTATATTAATATTATAATTATTTATATAATTATACTTATAATTATATATACATTTATTTATCATTTATATCTTACCTTTATTTATAATTTATTATTATAATAATTTAGTAGTTATATTTTATTAAAATTTATTTATAAATATATAATTATAACCCAATCTATATATATATATAATTATAATTATATATATATATCTTAATTGTGTAATATATATATTTTACTATATTATATTAACGATATATAATATCTTTTAATTTTTAATTTTGCTTTTTACAATGTTCAAATAAATTTATTTTATATTTTATTCATTTTTACTTTACTTAATTAATAATTTAATTTTTGAATGTATTAACATGTGTGTTATATAAACATTATCAATTTTATTTACTTTATTATTGTCGTCAATTGCCAGTTCTAATTCAGGATCGTCTTGTAAAATTATTGACAGTATTTTATAGAAAATTAGGAAGTTTACATGGTAGTGTGATTGGTTCTCCTATTTGGTAGTTGAAATGCTAAATATGGGTCTGCTCAATTTTTGAACTCAAGAGAATTTGATTCTATTGACTTGTCAATTTCTCTTCAACGTGTTCATATTACAGTGATGTTTTAAATTTATTAAAAATATATGTTATGAATACACCAAGTATTTTATTTATCCTTATTAATAATTGAATCATTTTTTTTTCAACAACATATTTACTATACTGATCTGAAGACCAACAAGTCCAGGGATTCTATCTCTAATAACCTAAATATCAATACTGCTAATTTAATAATATTTGTCTATTCCCGACTGAAATGGTAGGGGTCCTGGCAAACACCTACACAGGCAACTAAAACACATTAAGCTTTAATAAATACATCTTCTAAACTTTCTGAAGTAAAAATCTTTGAGTCACACCTCAATATCCTAACCATAAAATCATCAAAAGGCTCCGGTTTTACTTCAATCTCTCTTTTGACATCAATAACTCTACTCACACATATTAATCTTAATATAGTCTTCTAATTAATAGCTGTTGTTTTCCTAAAGCTGGAAAAATATTTTCCGAGTTCTAATTTTATTACTTAAACCTCCATAGAGACAGTCCATCTTCTTCATGCTTCCAAGTATTTAATCAATATATGTTGACAACACTCTATTTTGGGAAGATTTTAACCGCACAGAAACCCTATTCGATCAAGTAATTAAATATTGATTGTTAACCTCTCTACGAAGATATACTTCAAATCGCTATCCGGCTATTTAATTATCGAGTTAATACTATAATTCTAGATAAATTACGTCATTGAATAATTAATACATTAAAGTGGTTGAAGATGTTAAGAGTTAATATGCTTCAATTATATTTCCTAGAATTAAATGTTATTGATTTATATTTAGTCTTTAATATTTAAATTTATATTTATATACTTTTATATTTTTTTTACATCTCTCATATTGTAATTTCGTTTGTGATCACACGTTATATTTTTATTCCATTATTTATCTTTAAATTTAACTTTAAATTTATCAAAATTTGATAAGTCACAATTCTATCATTATTATCACATACTATTATTCTCTCTTAAATTTAATTTTGTATAGTTTATATATGGGAAGGTGTGTGTAATACATTTTTTTTTTCAAAAAAAATATTTTTCATTTTAATAATTTTTTTCTTTTTTCTTTCTTATTATCTGCTTATTTTATAAATTTTATTTTATGTAATATTACTTAGTTTTTAATTTTTATATTCTAATCAATTTACTGATTCGTCGGTGGCATTTCGATTCCGTTTTCGCTCGGCTTTTTTCCTATTCATTGTTGGTTTAGCGGGCCTTGAGATTAAATTAATTTCACTTTTTAAAATTTAAATAATTTTTTTTTGTTTTTTAAAATTTTCCAAAAACATTTAATACACCAAAATAATATAAATAATCTTCTACATCCTACTTGAATTCGTAACTATATACACTATTTTTTTCCTTCCTTTTCTTATCATTTTTAATCAAATGCTATGACAATAGATTATTCTTAAATTATCCATGCAATTGAACACTTTTTTTCAATTTTTTTGTTATTTTATTCTTTAAATATATTTTGAGTAATTGTAAAATAATACTTAGAAGTAATTTAAGAGAATTAATTTGATTCTTCCAACCTTTTATTCCCATTTTTGGTCATTTCAAACAGTGTTTCAATTCTTATATTTTGGGTTCTTAACAGAACCACTAACTTTATCTCTTTATATAAAAATATTTTCGTATCTATAGCTTGATTTTCCTCTTTTGAACATCTCTTTATTACCTTAGGTCTTTGTTTAACATCTTGTTTTTTAATATTTTCTGTTAATCTTTCTAAAAATATTCTATTATTCACCATGCTTTGGCAAGCACTTCATTTTTGTTTATTTTCATCTTATTTCTATTTTATTTTATAGAATTTTGAATTATTATATCACTTTTTGTAGATAAAGCAGTTCATCTTTTAATGTTATTTTCTAGCTACATGATTAATTTATATCGTTTTATGTTTCTTTCCTCTTTCTTTCTTTCATTTCCTCTTTTTTTCTTTTTTCCCTGGCTTTTCTTTTTGCTAACTCCATGTTCTTTCTTTATTTTCTTTCTTTTTTCCCATTTCTTTCTTTTTTTTTCTTTCGTTATCTCTCACTTGCTAATTTTCCTGTTTTCGGCCTCTTCGGTACTGGACGGTTCAACAACTGCTCTATCAGTGTTTGGGCTGAAAAGCTCTTAGCTATCTCGTGTGACTGCCTTTCCTCCTCGTCGGTGTTCCTTTCTTTCTTTTCCCTCCTTCTCCAGAAGGTCATGAGCATTGTTATCTAACTTCTCTTTTTCTCTATTCTTTCTTTCTCTTTTTCTTTCCTTTTTTTCTTTCTTTTCTTTCTTTTCTTTCTTTCTCTTTCTTTGCGTCTCTTTTTTTTCCTCTTCTCTCTTTTCTCTTTCTTCTGTTCTTTCTTTACTCTACTTATCATACAATGTCTCTTTTCTCTCTTTCATATCTTTCTCTCTTTTTCATCTTTCCAATGTTTTTTCCCTTTTTCTTTTTTTTCTTTTCACCATCTTTTACTCTTTTTCTTTTTTTTTTTCTCTTTCTTAACATTTTCAATTTTCTTCATTTATCTATTTTTAATTCTATTTCCAGGGTCGTCTAATCTATACTATTAATTATCTTATTCTATCTAATCTATGTAACTCTGATCTATCTAATTCTATCCTACTAAAACCACTATTTCTCATAACATTCTTCCTTTTTTGACCCCTTTTGCAGCATTTCATGCTCCTTAGTTTCTCCTCTTCTTACGATATCTATAAAGGTTTCCCTTACTCTGCTCATTTTACCTTCTTCATTTCTCCTTTCTTTCTTCCCGTACAATCTTGTGTATTTGCATTTATAGCACTGGAGCGAAAGACACTATTATGCAAAAATAGACGCGATATAGATATGTATTTTGTAAAATAAAACATTCAAAAAACTCACCCAATCCCCGCGGCTACGACGTTCCTCGTTTATTATTTGATCTTATATGTACCTATATATGATAAAAGATTTGTAAAGCTGCGGTCGTTATTTAAACACAGTCATGTTTATTAGTAATTCATTATTATTAAAATTTTATCTTAATTGATTATAAGCATAGTTTGGTAGCCTGTGTTCTTATTAAAAAGCAGTACTGTTTATTCTATTCAATTATTTTATTATTTTCCTTTTATTATTTCTTCATATAATCTAATTATCTGTTGATTTCATTTATTCTGTTCTTAATTTTCATTATTCTTTTTTATTAGTATATTAATTTTGTTATTATTATTATTGATATTCATTATTATGTTTATTGTATTTATATTTTATAGTTTTCTAAATTTACAGATATTTTAATAATTATTATATTTTAGAAAATTATGACATTTAATTGTCAACAATTTAATCAATAATAAAATAAAAAACGAAGAAGACCACTAATTAAATTTCTGTGGATATACATTAATTGGTATATTAAATTAAATAATTTATTACTATATTCTCTATTATTATTATATATTATTAGATTTATATATTCTATTTTTAATATATGCTATAGCATTTATTCTTTCACTATCTAAAAAGTTAGTTCAGTGGTGAAGAGAGAGTTTTTGATAAAGGTAAGATTAAACCTTTGTTTCATCTATATACTATTATTTAATGTATTATAATTTTTAAATTATTGATAATTTTATAATTCTTTTATGACTATTTTATGATTCTACCAATTATCCTATTGGATCTTCAAGATTATTTGCTTCGAAAAGGAGGAGAAAAGTATACTTACCTAAAAATATCTTACTTTTTTTATGGAAGGATGCGTACTAGATCAGTTGTTATCATTTTATAAAAGAGGAAACAGAATCTATTTTCACTATGCAAATTAATATAAAAATTATTAGTCATCATATTATTATATATGTTTATCTTTTAAGTACATTATATTACATCCCCTTTTCAACTGTACTTTTAACTTCATTAGTTTAATCTCTCAATTAAATTATAATTAACGTCGGATTATACAAGTTAATAAATTATAAATTATAATTTAAAATTAATACATTTATTATAATTTATTAAATTATATTTAGTATTATTATTATAATTTAATTATAAATTTATTATAATTATAACATCTATATATATATGTATATCATTATCATTATCATATTATTAATTATAATTATAGATTATAATTATAGAGAGCATCAGATTAATTATAAGATTAATACATTATATTTAAGGTCAGCAGCTACATTATAAATTATACAAATTATAAATTATAAATTATATAATACTTATGGATATATATAATATCATGCGAACGTATTGAGTTGTCTTGTTGCATTCGTCCATAACAGTATACATCGTCAAAGACTTATTAATTATCTGAAAAAATGGAAGCCTAGATGTTTCTTGATCTCAATTTATTGTGTAGTCATCTATGTTACAACTAATTATGATTTTAATTATAATCATTACTCATTAATTTTTCCTTTATAGAATTCTTCTTTTTACTCCAGCCTTGATATACAATTAATAGAATACTATTTCCGCATAATAGATTATATCTTAGTCTACCATTATATTCATTAATACACTCACTATTGATTACTTTTCCTCTATTAGACAAGCTGCACAGGATAGATTAAATCAATGTTATTTTTATAAATTCTAAAATTTTAAATAATAATAAAAATATCATTCATATAAATACGTTTTTCTGGTGACATGGGGATTTATTAATATACCAAAGCAATTTATAACTGAGGCTATATGGAGAATATAATGATTCTATTGTTGAGAATATAATTATAATTGGCTATAATTTTTCATTTACAATGAATTGATATATTCCCACCACTTTTAGTGATTTGAGGAAGAGATTTTTGATTTTATACCATAACTGTAGAGGTGCTTTATACGTTCATATTTTTGAAAGTATTTTTAGTTAATTATTTTTAAAATCTGTCTTAGTAACTTTTTAAGAAGTATTATTTCATTTATTATGATTTTCAGAGGAGTTTTAATATGATTGTATGTACATTATAATCTATATTTATTATATACTATATTTGATTTTGATTTCCTTTTTTTTTTGTATCCTGTCGATTATATCGTGGTTTTTATTGATCATTCATTGTTTTTATCGATTATCTCGTGTTTTACATTGATTACTCGCAAACGTGCTTTAAATATATTATTGACTGTGTTATCTATTTACTGGGTTCCTAGATGTATCTTATCTATTATATATCTAATTACCTATCTATCCATTTGATTTTGTCACCCTTTTTGAATTATACCGATTATATCATGTTTTCTTTACTGAATTAAATGTCATGACTTTTATCGATTAGAAAAGTTCGTTGACATTTTTATAATGTTAATGCTATGATAAGTTTTGAAGGAAGGTAATAATTAGGTGAAAAAAGAATTTTTTTTTTTTAATTTCAAATTTTTTTTTAAGTGTATCCCATTTGGATAATTATTTTTCTATGTTGCATAGCCATAAACTAGTCACTTATTTTGCTAATAGTATGATTATCTTTATTATTCATATACCTAGGTTTATAATATGTAAAATATATAGTATCGTGGCGAAATTCACAGTAATTATTTTACTATCATATTAACAATCGTTCTCTGTCGTCCTCTAATCCTATATATTATACACTTTCGTAGAATACTCACTATACTGTGAGCGTCAATATTCCTTCTTCCTCTCCGATGCATGATTGATTATAATATATATATGTATATACTCGTTAATAAGTACTACATGTATAAAAACACAGACTCACACACCCACATACACACATTCACCTACATAACGCTCTCTCTCTCACACAACAACACATAATATTATATATATATATCTCTATATATTCATAATTAATTATATAATTAATATATATTTTATATATATATTAATATAATATTTATACTAAATATATATATATATATATTATATATAAATATTATAATTAATTATTATATATTAAATATAAACTTACTACGTTAATACCATATGAGTGATGCTCATTGAAAAAGAAGGAGTTCTAATTAATTATATATATATATATATATTATACATATATATTAATATTATCATATATATTATATATTAATATATATATTATTATATTTATATATTATTATATATTTATATATATATATATATTATATATATTTTATAATTATTATATATATTATATATCTATATATATAATATAATGTAATATAAATCTAATATTCATATCTATATATAACATATTATTCTTATATCATTATATATATAATTATCTATATCATAATACATGTTTATATATCTAGTATATATATTAATAATAACATACTATATATTTTCTCCTAATTGAGATATATCAAGTCCTTCATTTTCTTATCTGTATAATGGTGTGATAATATATTATTTTTAAATTATGTTACAATAATATTTAATATATATTTTATATTAATTATATATATTAATCTATATATATATTAATATAATTTATCCTTTTATATCCCTCATTCTGTTTTATTTTTGTATTTTGATATCTTGAAATCTTAATATTATATTATTATTTTATTTAATTTATTTGTTATATAGGCATATATAATTAAAGAATGTGTTAGTATTATAATAAATAAATTATCATTATAGATCGAAAATTTCTAAATGAAATTATGTACTGCAAATTCTCAAGATTCGGAAAACTCTAGTTACGACGTTCATCAACGTATCTTCCTACTTTGAGGCAGTAGATGCCTCCATTTAAAATGTGTTATAAAAATACAACTACTTACTAGGGGTTGATTAACTTTATATTTTTCTTTATTATATTTATTATTTTTCATCTTTTTTATTATATTTTATTTAACATACTGTAGAAAAAATAAGATATAATTTATATCTGTATACTATTACTAATCATTTGTTAAAAATATGTACTAGTGTTTTTCTATATAGTTTACTCTGTAATAGCTTGAGTCCACGAAGTAGTTCTCTACGAGTAGCACGAAGTGTCAAGGTACGTGTTCTGCTCATTCTGCTTATATATTATATATATTAATATCTATATATATAATATATATATTATATGAGGTTATATTATATATATCTATATTAGTATATATATTTAATATATAGTATAATTATATTAAATATCTTATAATATAATACTGGTTATATAAGTGTAGTATATTATATATATATATATGTTCATCATATCGTATATTAATTTATATGATAACTTATTATTGATGCGGTTACAATGTATTTTCAAAGTGTCGGCCTTCTTTGCAGGATATTTATGTATCATTGTTACTTATATATATATAGCTATAATTAATATATATATATACTTCTATTATATCTTATATAAATATATTAGATATTTACGATTTAACTTATAATGTTACTCATTTATTTATATAATTTATAATTATTATATATATTATATATATATATATATTATATATATTATATATAGAATATATTTAATTTATAATATATATATAATATTAATAATATATTTTATATATATATATTATATTTATGTAGAGAGAGAGAGAGAGTGAGAGAGAGAAGAGAAGAGCAAGTAGAAGAGAGCGAGATGAAGAGAGAGTAAGAGAGAGAGATGAGAAGAGAGAGTAAAGGAAGAGTAGGAGTCGAGCTAGCAATGCTAAATTTCTTACAAACATTCATGTTTTCAATAAAAGGAATAAACAAGTGGTTGGGCCGAAATAATTTAACATTAATGCACCATATGCAATTCCATTGAAATGTCTCAATAGTTTGACAAACTAAGGATATTTCAATTGTCATAAGGTTTGTATGTTAAAATCTCAAACTTCTATGATTAAAGCTTCCTTAGATCTCGGAAATCGTGACTTCCAGCGAGACTAATGATAAAAAGATTTTATCGAATTATATTATATATATATTCTAATATTATTTATTATAATAATTATATATTAATTTATATATATTATATTATCATATATATATATATATTATATATATATTATATATATACTTATATTAATATATTATATATAATATAAATATATTATATATGAATATATTCTATAATATATTATCATTATAATATATACTATATATATTTATATATATATATTAGTTAATTAATCATATATATATATATATTATAATATATATATATATTTAATATATTTAATATAATATATAGTATAATATATAATATATATTATTATATATACCTATATTATTATATATACTATATTTATATAATAATTAATAATTAATATATATTATATAATATATCATATATATTATAATTTAATAATATATATATATAATAATATTATGGTGACGACTTCTCTAGGAACTTATATTACTTACTCGGGAATTCTCACCCTTACTTATCTTCTCTATAGATCATACTATTATCTTATTAATATCGCTATATCTCTCTCTCTCTCTATCTCTCTATATCTCTTCTCTCTATCTCTCTAATAATATATATATATTATTTTTATTATCTATTATTAATATATATATTTATATATATATTTTATTAATATTATATATATATTATATATATAATTATATATCTTATATAATTTTTATATATTATATATATTTTATTATTATATTATATATATATATATATATATATAGTATATATAGAATATTTATATATTATTATATATAATATATATCATATATTATTATCTTTAATTATATATTTATTATATAATATATTATATATATATTATAAATATATGTTATATATATTAAATATATATATATATAATATATATATTTATATATTAATATTTAATATTAATATATATATATTATATAATATATTATATAATATAATTATTATGATAATAATATATATATTATTATATATAATATACTTATCTATATATATAATTGATATTATAAAGAGAATTACTTATTTTATTGTGCATATATATTATTACAGTATCTTATCTTTTACATAGATTAATCTTTAGTGTCATTCGGTCAGGATCATAGCCTAATTGTTAATATTACTAGCCACGCGAGTTTAGGAGAAGCATAGTGATAGTCTATTTTTATATATAGTTGATTGTAAACACGTAATAATTCTTAGTACTCAACTATATCATTCTACACTTTAATGTTTTAATATGTAGTTATTGGAAATAATCTATTAATTCTATTCTATACTGAGAAACACTATAAAAATATTCTCGTCTATAATACAAAAAAATAGGACATTCTTTACGCGTACTTATGAAATTTTCGATTAAATGTTCGACTCGTTTCAATAATGAAAAGCGATTAGTAATGATATTCCAACTACTATTAAGGTATTCTCCGACGACTACTGTTGATAGATAACAAGTCGAGCATAAGAGCGAGACGAGCAAGAAGAAAGGCGTCCCTCTAAGTACATCGAAATTTCATTTTAATTTACTATATATTTTTCCTTTTATTAATATTTTCCAGATTATTTGGTTTACACAATCTTTGAATCTTAGAAGCTTTATAATTTAAAACAACTCCTATTTTATAATCTCAAATAATTCCTACTGCTTTATAATCTCAAATAGCTCCTACTTTATAAACCCAAATAACTCCTACCTTTATAATCTTAAATAACATTTGCTGCCTTATAATCTCAAATAACTAATACTTCATAATCTCAAAAAATTCTTACTACTTTATAATCTCAAATAACTCCTACTACTACTTTGTAATCTCAAATACTCTTACTACTGTATAATCTCAAATAACTCCTACTACTTTATAATCTCAAATAACTCCTACTTTATAATCTCAAATAACTCATACTTTATAATCTCAAATAACTCCTTTTACCTTATAATCTCAAATAACTCCTACTACTTTATAATAATCTCAAAAAACTTCTACTACTTTACTCTACATCTAGTGATGCTCGAGGTATATTTTCACTATCACTTAATAGTTGTCCGAGAGCACGTCTATTACTAATCATTTTACTTTATCGAAGGAGCGAAGGGTAGAAAAGGATCCCCCTATTCCGTGATCATTTATGACTATTAATTACTATTCTAATATATCTATAGTCTAATTCTCTCCTATTTATTAATTATCTTATCTATCTTTTACAATCTGATCTATTCTTTATCCATATATAATCTTTCTTATTATTATATATATATCTTACTATTATCTATATATATCTATATTATAATTTATGTGTGTTGTGTGTGTGTTGTGAAGCTAGACCCAAATCTGGCAGAGAATTTGGTCTGAACATGGTCAAATAATAACTTCGAAGAACTTCCTTCAGCTGTTCAAAATTTATCATTCCTTAATCATCTTGATATGAGCCAAAATAAATTTTTTAATAACAATATCTATAATTTTTTCTCAAATTGTTCCATACGCCATTCTCACCATATATCTATTTTTTTTTCTATATTTATCAATGAGTGTAACATTCGTTTCTCCTAAAACATATTCTGCATATTCTTCATCGGGTTATTTTAAATTATCTCTCTAACTGTGTTAGATCTCCATACAAAATCTTAACTTACTAGCCTAACTTCAACTTTCTCTGGCGGCCTATGTACGAATCGTTAATGTTCTTGCCTCATTAAACATAGCTCTAACCTAGGGTGGTCAAATTGACTCTCAGTTTGCCTTTCTATTATGCCTAGCTATACTAATCTGGATGGAACGATGTTTACTATATATTATATATATATTTATTATAATTATTATATATATAATACGGGTTTATATATAATATATTCTATATCTAATATTTATTCTTTATTTATCTATTTATTTTCATATATCTATTATATTAAATATATATTAATATTATATTTCTTAATATATATATGTTACTTTATATCTTCTTTTTTTATATTTCTATATAATATATAGATTTATATGTATCTAATATTGAGACAAAAAGTACCTTATAGCATTGACCTTTACAATTCATTCTAAAAGCAAATTTGTTTAAAATTTAACTTATTATACAAGAATGTGATAATCAACAAAGAAAGAGAACCAGTAGTAGATAGTAATGTTCTGTTGTTACATACTGTTATATACTACTTATAATAATATAAGTTTAAAAAATATTAGTAATACTTAATTTTAAGAATTCTGCTTATTACTTACGGCGTAAAATATTTCTTTACTACGTGACTATAAATACTTTAATGCTGATCTATAAACTGTTTAAGGCTAATTTAGAATCTAATTCTATCTAGATCGGGAAGGTTATGTTTAAGTTTAGTCCTATTATATTAGCCGTACTTACAAATAATATATGTTAATAATTTATAAATTATATAATAAAAAAGTCCATTTCCATAATAATTATAATAATCAATTTATATTAATAATTTGTATTAATTTATAATGTTTAACGTTTACGAAGTTGATTTAATCTTATAAAAGATATATTGTAAAGTTTCTTAAATTTTTAATTTTAAATCTGAAGGAAAACAGTTTCCGACGTCATATTGAATCAAGATCGATAACTCACAATATTAAATATGTTTTTTTTTTATATATTTATTTTCTGCTCATTTCTACGTGTACTCGTTACAAAGGGTATGTGAAATAACAATTTTAGGAAGAAAATATATTTTTCTAGTTTAGGCATTTTTTTATAATACGTTGTTATTTATATATATATTATTAATATTATATATATATTATATATATTCTATATATCTTTTACATATATATTATATTTAATATATAATATATAGATTTTTATTATTATTATTAATTATTTATATTATATATTATTATTATATCTTTATGTATTAATATTATTATTATTATTATTATTAATTAATATATATATTATATTAATATTATATTTAATATTATATATATTTTATTATTTTTTAATATTATATATTCATTATATATATTATTATAATATATATTATCATATTTTATCAATATATATATAATATATATTAATATATATATATATAGTATATTAATATATATATACTTTATATTATATTAATATATCTATTATATTATAATTGTATTTATATAATATCTATAAATATATATATATATATATATTTCATATATATATACAAATTATAATATTTATAATATAATATAATAATATATATTCTATTATTATATAAGTTTTACTTAAACTAATTGAGTAATATATATATTTAAATTATATATATATATATAAATCTGATACAGAACTCTCAATTACAATATTAATATATTAAAATAGTATATAATTATATTTCATTTTTACAGGTTATTCAAACTGGACTAAGTCAAAGGGGGCTACGAAGCCGGAACGGGGAGTACTGAAGTGATGAGTAACGTTCCACATAACTCATCTAACCGTAGGTGAGAAGGGAGGATGGACCTTCATTTCCCGCTGATACATCCCCTAAATATAAATTAAAGAGGTGACTACTTCAACAAAAGACCCTTATAATGATACAAGTGAGGGTAAACTTTATTCTCATATCCTTCTCCTTGTATGTCCCCGGAAGGTCGAGAACTCACCTGACTCCTGCATCTCTGCGGTTTATACCTTGGGTATGATTATAATCTATTGATGATTTATAAAAAATAATATATATATATATAACATTTATTAAATTAATTATAATTACTATATTAATTATTCATGATTTAATATCGATGACAATATATAATTCATATAATATATATATATATAATGTTTTATATATATATATATATATATATTATATATTTCTTTATATTATATATATATATTAATATTTCTATATATATTATTATTATATCTAATTATTAATAGTATTATCTATTAATAATCTGAAAAGTATTCCTATATCTGTTAATATATCATTATAAGATAATTTAACTTTAATTTATCATATATTTTTATACTTTTCTTAAATCCTATCTCATATCATTTTTATATCTTTATATTTATATGTTTTATATCTTCTAATATTTATTATCATTTATCTTTATAAGAGATCTTTTTTTAGAGTACTCAGCATTTTATATGAAAATCAAAAATATATATATCTTATATTATTAATATTTATATTTTCAAATTCATCATAATTATTAATTTTATATATTATATTATATATATATATATAATATAATATTTTAACCTCTTTTTACAAATATGTATTTTACGAAATTAATTTTAGTATATTCCTTTGGTTAATGAATATATGTTATATTGTTATTTTATTTCTTATATAACTTATTATATAATATCTTATATATATATACATATTACATTAACATATTATATTATATATTTATTATATATATTTATATGTATCTAATACTATATTATATATATATTTATATTATTATATTAATTATATTTATTTATAATAATCATATTATATGTATATATAGAATATATTAATTTTATTATATATATATATATATTATTTATTAATATATATATATATATTAATATATTATGTATTATCTTTTATATCTATTTATATATATATAATATATATATATATATATATAATATTAATATTAATATATATATTATATAAGGTATATGTAATCTAAATCTTTATACAAATAAACAATTATGAGACTATGAAAATATAAAAGATATTAATATATTAATAAATAATTATATATATATTTACTATTTTATATAAATATATAAAATTATATAAGGTAAATTATAATATATATATCTAGATATAATTATACATATAATCAATTTACAACTAAGAAAATATAATTATTTTATTATATATTATATTTATAAACTTAATTAATACTTATATATATTTATATAAATATATATATATATATTGTTGCAGAATTAGTATATAAAATATATATATTAAATTTATATATATTAAGAAATTTAATTAAATAATAATTAATTAATAATAGTATAGTTACCAATATTTATTATAATTAATAATATAGAAGAAAATGAATAAATAATATCTTTATATATATCATATATTTAATATATTATATATATATATATTATAAACTTAATACCTTAATATAATACAAATTCACTAAATCAAGATAACCATTATATCTTCCTAATATTAAATATACTCTTTCATTCTTTTATTTTCTTTATTTTTTTTTTATGTGACTACTGCACCTGTAAATAAAATATTTATAATGTATCATAATAAAGACATATTAAGTCATCATCTATAGTTCATATGTACTATTCCTTATATATATAATATATATATATAATATCTATATATATTTATAATATTATCATATTTATATATATTATATATTATATACTTTATATATATAATATATATACTTATCTTAAGATTTTTTTTTTTTTAATATCAAGTTCTATATGTTCAATATATAAAAATAATATTATAATATATATAAATATATATTATTATATCTATATATATATATTAAAATTTATATATTTTACATATAAAACTCACATACTTGTGATTAGTATCGAAAATCATTATCTATATATCGTAGCTTAATAATTCATTATTTAATATTCTTCTGCTGAAAGGGAGTAGGTCATTTGCTTTCCTCCATTTTATAGTTTCCTCGTAAACTAGCATAAAAGAGTTATTTGGTTGATTTTGACTTGGTGAAACCTGTTTATTGAAAGATTTTATATTTATTTTCTAACTGCCTAAATAAGAATTTTTCTAGAATTTTTTGTTTAGTTCTATCAAAATAATCTACAAAGCACAAGTTTCAATGGAATACTTAAATTTTTTCCTATTCCTTGTAGTTTTTATTTAATATCTAATTAAATGTTGAATGAAATGTTACTATATTTAAGCTTTTTATCTTTAGAAGAAATGTATTTAGATATATTAATATAAACCATTATATATAAATAGAATATATAATAATACTTGTATATGATATATACTTGTAATTTTATTTAATCTATATTTATAATTATCTATATTTTTATTATACTTCCTCAATCTGATCAAAGGGAAAGTTTCATGAATTCTTATATAATATATATATATATATATATATTATATATATATATTATATATATATTTTTAGCTTTAGATTTAACATATACATTTTTACATTTATTTCTTTTTCTAAATATATATTTATATATCTCGTTATTATCTATTAATTATTAATTATTACATTTATTATTATATCATTACTATATTATCTCTATATTATATCTTATATATAATTATCTATCTTCTATATATATCTATATATATATTACGTCTACTCTCCTTTATTACGCGTATTATTTTGAGACTACCTCTAGCTATTTCATGGTTTTTGCATCTTCACTCTAACTCTATCATACTACCTAATATATCATTACTCGATTTTGATTTTTCTGTTTGTTTATAAAACGTGTCACATTTATCTTCTGATCAGGCCCTTTCCTAGTGATATTCATCATTTCTAATATATATATTAATCTATCTCTACACTTTTATCATACTCATTTATAATTTAATTCATATTTTCTTTAATTATTTTCTATCTTCTTATTATTATTACTACTTATAACAACCACCGTATTGACTATACATATGCCCCTACGATGGTACAATATAAATATCGTTTATTAATAATTATCTATATTCTCATTAAAATATATATTATTATTGATAAGTTAATATAGGTATTACTGATGTATACCCTATATATTATTTATTTTATCTTAATTTATTTATATTAGAAAAAAAATAATTATCTAATTTATAATATATTATTACATATTACTATTTACTATAAATGATATATATTTATATATATATATATCTATTATATTATATATTTATCTACTAATATATATATTATTATTCACATTATTATATTCACTTCATAATCTTTATATCTATATTATAATAGGTTATATTTTGGATCAATATTATTCTATTATTATTATTATTATTCATCTATAATATTATGCTGGGACATAGTATTTATATATATTTTTCTGCTAAATATAAATTGATATAATTATGCCTGAATTAATGTCTATAAGATCCTGACTTGTCGATCCCTCTTTGATCATTCTACTTGAATTATATATTTGTTCTACGATTTATGCTTCTACATGTGAAAAATTTCTGTCTATTTCAGTTTTTAATCCTTTTGTTAATGTAAAAATATGTCGTTCATAGCACTTTTATTGGGACTGAAGTTCTAAAAATGAAGCTTGTGTGAGAAATTATCGTGGTTACATACAGGTAAAAATGATTCCGATAAACTTCTATTAATGGTTTTGATAATTTGTAAAAATAAATTTTTTCTTTTTTATTTTTATTATTTCTCTTTTTTCTTATTTTTCTGGTTAATTTTAGTTGTTTCTCTATACGAATCCAACACATAATACTATTAATGTATCATCCTAACTTAATAGTTCTTAATCCCTACTAAACTTATCCTAACCCTTGCGGAGTCTTCTGTAGGAGAATTTTTTTAGTATCTATGTGTTCGTAACTACATTACAATTCCACTGCCTGACGATTGGACTCTTACTCTCCATTTTTTTTTTTTTTTTTTTTTGTTTTTTACAGATTTATCACTACCCACGGGTCTGGCCCTTTCAGGAAGGGGCAGGAAAATATACGATACATGAAAACCTCACCCAAGCCCTATACGTAATAATCTTTCTATGTGTGAGTAACGTCAACGTGGGTTTTTTAAATGAGATAGAATAATTAAATAAATATCAGTTTGGAAAGAACATAAGATGGCAAAGAGTTTCATCGTAACAATAAAGTTGCTTGGAAAATGGTAGTCTCATCACAACGAACTGAGTCTGGGATTTGATGCTTCTATATCGCATAATTCATGTGAGGTAGCATGGACATCCCTTTGTGTTTTACGTATAGGGCGAACGCAATGGAGTGTGATTTGCGTAGCTGTGCCAACTTCCCAACTGAAGTCATCTAGCAGTATATGTTGATACCTATTATGAAAAACAATGTAGAATTAGTGCGCATAACGTCACGTCGCATGTATCTGATCTCATAATAGGAGGGTTCAAATGAGAGTTTGAAAGTAATGATGGACATGTTTAATTTCAGTCTCATTATGATTTAGTAACTCTAAACCTATATCCAATATAGAAGTGTGGTAGCGCGACCACCCTCTTACTCCTGAATATGTAGAAATGATATCTTTCTCAGGCAAGGCGAATAAAGCCCTTATATAACTGGAGTAGCTGTGCATTAGAAAAAAATTCCCTCTATATAGACAACCTGAAACATGTAATCTCCTGCTTCATTGGAGGCGCTCACCTTTAATGTCAACCATATGTGATATAAGTCTTTTCAAGACAGTTGTTTTTTGTTTCTGGTTTCAGATCCAAGAATTTATTTATGTTCGTCTTAACAGGTTGATGACACACGTTAGATACCTAATTTCGATAAAAAATATATCAGGAAAATTTAGGCAGTATTATTTGAGAGGTGAGTATTATGTCTTAAACGATAGTTGATGTTTTCAAAAGAGTTGATAGGGTTTCTACAAGTTGTCAGGTTTTAGGCCTCCACCTTGGGCATTAATTATCCCATCAGGTCGGCTAGAGGATAATAGATATTCGGTATAAGCTTTGAAGACTACAGATTGTACATACTCTAGATTGGTATACAATTTAGGGAGCAGATTTTAAATAGCGAGTGGTAAAGCTAAATCTTCTATTGTTATGGAGGAGTTGATTTTTTCGTCAGCTATAGATGATGAACAGATGATTATCTGATTAGTACAGTTTGAGTCAGGTCGTTGATTGAAAAAAGTAGTATAATATTGATTGTATAGAATTAAAACAGAATCCTTGAGAAACCAAAATTAACAGGAAAGGAGGAAATATAATTCGCTCATCAACTGAGAAGTGCTGATATGGAATAGCGTTTCTCCAAGTAAGAAAATAATTTGACAATTAGTATAAATCAGCAAAGAGAAGTATAAGTGACCCAATAGATAAGGTGAGCTTTAGAGAAGTGTGACAGCCTTGACCAATAACTCGATCAAAGCCCTTTTGCATATATCATGCCTCCTTCTCCTTTTACTAACATAGACATCATCCCATAGTCCCTATGGGCAGGTAAGACCAAAAATCAGTTGATAATTGGAATATGTTATGTTCACTCAGTATTGAACTCTCTTATGATACTGCCTCGAAAGCCTATACTGGTGACTCTAGAATAGAATATATATCATTTTTCTGCCCTTCGGCCAGGAATTGAAGCCTCCAGATGACTCCTTTGTCTAGCCGCGTAAATTTGAATATGTATACAGAATGTTCCATATTCTTTTTGTTTGATTAAGATACTATACGCCGCGATCTGGAGACTTTATAAGTCTATGTGTCCGATTAGATTGTAGATGTAGCAATGTTTCGGTGTATGTGTGTTACGTGTTGATCGATTAGTGAGGTAGTCGACACAGGCTATTTCGATGTCCGCGCAAACTGTACTATTTAGTTACCACTTATAGTGTTATTAATGTAATGTTATAGTGCGTAACAGAGTCTATAGCCGAGGGCCAGGTACTAGTATACATGCTATCACACTCTCTACTCATATAAAACTGGAGGTATAATGTACTCAACCGGGCATCAATTAGCCTTATATCCTGATTTAACGTTTCATTAGATCACAGAATCCATGCAACCCCGATTCAAAAGCTGTACATATCTCACATACGGGAAGTGGCTACTTTATGTAAAACTCTGATATAATATAATAATCTAATTATATTATATATATATCTTATTATATCATATAATAATATTATTATTATAATTATATTATAATATTATTATTATATATATTATAGTATGTATTATATTATTAATTTAATATAGTTTATATTTATATATTTATTATGGGTATTATATATATATTATATTTATTATTATATTTATATACTTATATATATTATAATAATATATTTATATATATTTACTTCTAATTAACGTTCAAGTATGTACAAAAGTGTCATTTAATAGTTTGGCAGTGTAATCTGTTACCGTACATATAAAGTATTATCATAATTAAATAAATAATATTTATAAATAGTTTTAGCTGATATCTTATATTTTTTTTCTAACTCACTTCTTATTTATTACCTTGTTGCTGGAGATTGTTATTACGACGAAGTAAGGTTCCTTTACAACTGTGTATTTATTTCCATTATTCTAATACCATTTATTGAAGTAATATATACTAATTTTCTAATACTAATCAAACTATATATAATTAAATATTATATATTATTTTTATAATTTATTCATCTATATTTTACATCAATTCTTATTAACCATATATCTCAAGAGGAATAACAAAATTATATATTGTTTGCTCATGTTTAAATATTATCATATATCATTATGATATTGACTATATCTATTATATTATTATATATATAATATATATATAAATATATTAAAATATATTATTATTATATATATTTATATATTAATCTATATATATTAATATTAATTATATATATATATATATATTATAATATATATATTATTTATATATATCAGTAAGTGTGCACTCCTCCACTCTGGTAATAGCTTACTCGTGCTGTTCGGTAATTATATTCTGACTCTCTGGTGCGCTCGGTTGCGCCTCTGGGCGTAGCTCCGTGTTTATCAGTATATAGAATCTGACTTCGAAATTCTCTACAAATTTCCTAGTTTACGATAAACTTTTCTATAATGAGATAAAATAGTCATCATATGAAACAAAAGAAGCCATATTAACGATAGAAAGATAAAATATCTACGTAATTTCTCTTAAATAAGATAATTAAAGAATATATGCTATTATTTCAATACATTATCATTATATAAAAATCTGATGGTCCTTGTAGCTTCTCTCGTAATATAATTTTTGCGGAGGAAATACAATAAAGTTACCCATTAGAATTATTAATTTTCAATATAAGCGTAAACTACCAATTAGCAAACAACAAATATTCTATTCCTGAACTTTACTAACTATGAGAGTGATATTTTTCATTACTAAATAAATATAATTTAATGTCGGTGATGATAGAATAACATTTCTATAATTAAGCCATGACATAAGAATTTATGTTTATTAGTTTATAGTTTTAATATGTCATATTATATATTATTTGATAATTTGGATTAATATGGTATATATTATATATATATTATATATATATATTATATTATATATATATAATTAATATATATTATATATTCTATATTTATCCTTATTATATATATTATATTTATATAATATATATTATATT
>JABUQX010051999.1:0-2500 GCA_015478945.1 Trachelipus rathkii
ATTGCGCCGCAATTATTTTGAATGAGTTGCGAATTGGCTTGCGACGCAATTATTTTAAGCAAAATTACACCGCAATCGCAACCGCAACTTTAAAAAATATAGAAAAATAAAACATTTAATTCTATTCTGGTTTGAAATTGTTTCAAACTCGTAACAAGTTTAGACATGTTATTACAATATGTACCCGGTCTCGTTTCATTTTGTATGCGCAGCGTTATTAGTCTAAATTCAACTATTACTGAAATATGTTGTGTTTTTTTCCGATCGTAAAGACTTTTCACTCTTGATAAAATGGATCGTTTCTTGACGAAAACGTCAAGTAAAAATATTTCCGGTCCCATACCTACTATTTCTTCAAGTGAAGGTGATATTTCAGTAGATATCGCTACTGTTAGTAGCTCTGCTAATGCTAGAAGTGAAACTGTAGGAAGTCGATCACAAAACCCCTGGCCTTACCTACAAGAATTTTTTGAGTTTGTAAGCTCAAACGAAGGTGATCGTATGGTATTTAAATGTATTAAGTGTTTACCGCAGTCTAAATGTTACAAGGCTCAGAAAAAGTCCCTCTACGTCAAGATAAGCATATTTTCAAGCATACATGGACGAGGTAAGAAACTATCTTCTTAGATAGACTAGCCTATGATTTTGTGGATTCCAACACACACAACACATAAGATATATATATAAGTATATTATATATAAATATATATAATATATTATATATATATATATAGTATATAAATATATAATATATATATATATATATTTAATATATATATTATTTAATATATATATAAATATTATATATATATAATATATATATATATATATATATATTATATATAATATAATATATATATATATATATATATATAGTATATATATATATATAATATATTATAATATTATTATATAAATAATATATATAATATATATATAATATATATATATATATATATGATATATATATATATATATAATATATATATATATATATATAATAATTATAATAATATATATAATATTAATATAATATAATAATATATTATATATATGCGTTTTTCTGGCACTTTGATCTGGTCCGATTGGGGCCTTGGGTCGCTTCCTACGCGTAGCTAATAATTCGGATTGACTGCTTTGACTGCTGTGACGCTCGGCTTCTGCGATAAGGTGAAACTGTATATTGTTGATGGTAATGACAGCAAGGTTCGATTCCTCTTGCGCTAAATCTTTTCTCTCCTCATAATACATGGTTCGATCGTGCTTGTTCTCTTGTCATTCAGGCTAGAGACAGTGCTTATCAGGGTGGAAAAATTCTCGTTATTTTTATCACTTTTTTGCTAATTTTTTTCTATTCAGGTTAGAAACTAATTGCAGGGAAACCACTTCGTCGAATAAGTAGGCTTTCCATCAATAAGATAAAGTGCGCTAAACCTCTTGATTCTTCTACTAATAAAATCTTTCTGGCCTCTTGCCGAAAAATCATCTCTAACAATTTCTGTGAATCTTCTTCTCTCCTAGTTCTATCTGTTGTGTTCTGTGCTAATTCTCCAACTGGAAAAAGAAAATCTCTCGGCCCTCCTATTTCCTCTAACATCAACCTCTGGACGATTCTGGTACATCCTTCCGTCTATCTCCTTCCCTTTCTCTCAGGTGTCCTATGCCATTGCCTGTGATTACATTTGATCGAGTGCATGGGCTCCTGAACTCTGCAATGAACGTTAGGAAGGCGGGTGCCCGGATGGCATTCCTCCCTGAGTTTTGATGGAGTGTGCTTTCGTGCTGACCCGCCCCTCGTTCAACTATATCCTCTATGTCTCAATACTAATAACTTTCCCTCAGTGTTGAAGCACGCACATGTTCAGGACCTGTTCCGAAAAAAAAGCGAATGCCCGCTCTGATCCTTCTAAGCTATCGCCTATAGTCTCACTTGTATTCTCATCTAAGCTCTTGTGAAACCCTTCTCAACTCTCCTTTCTTAGATCATCTGGAGTCCGTCATTCATTCTTTCCGATCGCCATGTACGCTTTTTTCGGAGCTCGTAGGTCTATGCTGGCGATATACTTTTTCTATCCTAACTGATTTATGGTTTCCCGCTCTTAGGACTACGGGTAGACTTGCGTGGTGGCGCTTGACATATCCAAGCATTTGACCGGGTACGACAGCCGAGTTACTTGCTCTCCAAGCTCCCCTCCTTTTGGTTTCCCTCCTTCTCTGCGCTTACTTAGTCTAGTTTTCTTTCAATCAGCTCAATAATCGGCTTTTTTTTTCCCTCCTGACAAAACGGGTGTTCCTTCAGGGTTCTGTCTTACTCCTACTTTATTCTACTTTCATTAATCGGATCTTCTCACCTCCACATCTAACTCTATCCACTCGTACTCCGACCTGTTCATTCTTAACTCATTTCAATTCTGCTCCTTTCTTTTATTCTAGAAGTTCTTCTCGTCTTAATCTTTTCCCGATTTCTATTCATTCGATATGTGGATAGAATTTCCTGTGG
>JABUQX010051999.1:12500-20000 GCA_015478945.1 Trachelipus rathkii
TCTTTAATTTCATGATCAAAATTATGTTATGGCTTTTCAAGTTTTAACTATTCAAATTAAGTTGTGATTTAAACTGTGTGTTTTCGTATCTGTCGCATCTATATAGTATCAAGTCCTACGTAGGTGAAGAAAAGTTTACCCAGTAACTAACTGTTGATTGAAAGAAACTTATTTCAATCTAACTGTGGAAAGGAAACAATTTTCCAATCAATTAACCACTTACCGTCACCTGTCTACTGATTTTACTCAAGTAAGTTGTTTTTTGTTTCTTTTCATATTTTTTAAGGGTTCATTTCTCCATCTGCGTAATATCAAGTAAATTTAAATTTATCACAGTTTAAGTTACTTTTAAACTACCTATGCATAAAAATGTGTATTTGACTCATCTTAAAATTAACGAGGAGAGTACATAATTTTTATATTTTGGAAAATTGTTTCTTACAAATTTTGCAATTACGTAAAATAATTTCTTTAAAATTTTGCTAATTTTGAAATTATTTTGGAAAATTGTTTCCTACTCTCGTATATTTATTTTCTTGCATTTTCTGAATATTGACATACAGCTGTCTTTTGCTAAATTTGAAAAATTTGCTCTCATAATTTTATTTAGTAATTTGAAACTGTTTTTCGTATATTTTTTTGAGTTAATAATCTTCGTATTTGATAATGCTCTATATATTGCTTAAGTATCGTAGTGAGTAAATTCCGAGCTATTTTTTTTTGGCATAAAGAAATTTTTCGCTATATTTTAAAGTGCTTATTTGCTAAATTATATATTTACATATATATTTCGTATTGAATTTTGATGTCCTGGGTTCGCTTATTTATTTAAACGGTTGTGTCAACTTTCGTTCGTTACACACTGTGCTTTACTCCTCAAACACAAACGCCGGACCAACATATTGCATATTGCATTTTAATGAAATCTTTATTGTGCAGTTGCGAAGGTGTTTTGCATATTGCATTGCTTCAGCAATCTTTATTGTGCAGTGTTGAGTTGTAAACGCATAGTGGTTCAAACGGTGCGGGCATGTTCTGGTGTGTGCGGAAACACGGTGCGGTGGCAGTGCGTAAATCTCGGTGCGTGCAGTTATCTGGTGCGTGCGAAACGTTGCGGTGCGTGCGGTGCTGTGCGGAACGGTGGCGGGTAGCAGTGTCTGTGCGTGCGACAAACAGGATTATAGCGGTGCGGTGCAGTGCATGCGGAACGAGTGCGGTGGCAGTTCTAGTGGTGTTGCGAAGCGTGTTGCGTGCAGTGCGAACTGGTGCGGTGCGGTATATCGCTTCCAATCCGTGCGCAGATGTGCGCATTTGTTTTCACCACACGTGGCCGTTGTTCCAATTTTCAACGTGCGCAGTTTTCATTTCATTGTTTTCACACCTGCGCTGTTCACTTTAAACGTGCGCAGTTCCTTTTCAAGAGTGCGCATTTGTTTTCACACCTGACGCTGTTCAATTTTAAAACGTGCGCAGCTATGTTCAGAGGTCGCATTTGTTGTTCACACTGCGCATGTTCACTTTAATGTCGCATTCATTGCAAGAGTGGCATTTGTTTTCACACTGCCGCTGTTTGTCAATTTAAACGTCGCGCAGTTCATTTAAGAGTGAGCATTTTTGTTTCCACACCTGCGCTGTCAACTTTAAACGTGGCGCAGTTCATTCAGAGGTGCTGCGCATTGTTGTTTTTCACACCTGCGCTTTCACCTTCATATGCTGCGCATTGACTTTGTGAGTTGTTTTTTCGTGTGCGCACGTCAACTTTATACGTGCGCAATTTTGACTTTGTGTTGCTTCATACGTGCGCAGTGACTTTGCATGTTGCTTCACGTGTGCGTAGTCAACTTATACGTGCACAGCTGACTTTGTGTTTGCTTCATACGTGCGCAGTGACTTTGTTTTGGCTTCTCGTGTGCGCAGTCAATTTATATGTGAGCAATTGACTTTGTGTTTGCTTCATAGTGGCGCAAGCTGACTTTGTAGTTGCTTCAACGGGCGCGTTTCGACTTATACGCGCGCAATTGAATTTTGTGCTTGTTTCTCGTGCGTCAGATTAACTTTGTATGCTTCACGTGGCCGCAGTTCACTATATCGTGCGCAATTGACTTTGTGCTTGTTTTCTCGTGGCAATTGACTTTGTTTGCTTCACGTGTGCGCAGTCAACTTATACGTGCGCAATTGACTTTGTGTTCATTTCATATGTGCGCAATTGACTTTGTGTTCATTTCATACGTGCGCAGTGACTTTGTAGTTGTTTTTCTTTGTGGCGCAGTCAACTTATATGTGGCAATTGACTTTGTTGAGTTGCTTCATAGGTGCGTCAGTGACTTTGCAAGTTGCTTCACGTGTGGCAGTCCAACTCCAGATACGTGCGCAAATTTGACCTTAATTAGTTGCTGTCAGTTCATTTCATATATGCGGCAGTGACTATTGGTAGTTGCTTCACGTGTGCGCAATTCGACTTTGTGTTTGTTCAACGTCCGTGGGCGGAAATTGTTTTTATGTGATATTTTCTGCGCTGTTGAACAATTTTTTTTGTACTTTTGATCTTCTGTGCGTTTTCTCTAGGCGCAAGTTGATTATTTTCTGCGCTTTTATCATTTTTTTGTGCTTTTGACTCTGCAGTGTTTTTTTTGGCGCAGTTGATATTTTTCTGCGCTGTTTACATTTGTTTGTGCTTTTTGATTCTTCAGTGCGGTTTTCTCAGGCGCAGTTGATATTTTTCTGTCGCTATTTGAATAATATTTTTCTGCGCTGTTGACATTTTTTGTGCTTTTGACTCTGCAGTGTGTTTTTTTTGGGCGCAGTTAATATTTTTCTGCGCTGTTGATATTTTTCTGCGCAGTTAGTTTCCCAGGGTTTATTAGCTGCTCTAGTAGCCAGTTGGGAAATATTCACACTACTTCACATTTAAATATAATTTGTTCACGATGGATATATCTTAAACGATTTAGACTTAAAGGTCACAGAGGAGTTCTCAAATGAAAGACCTGCGTCGTCTTCGGATGAAACAACAGCTAGTTTAAAAGCAACATTACAGGGTGAGCTAAGTCCCCTTCGCATGAAAAGGGGTGTTTTAAGAAGAAAGCTTACTCTATGCTGCAAACATTTTCCTGAAAAAGGTGATGATTCAGAGTCACCTACCCTCATCGACCCTGTTGTTATCAAAACAATTTTCGACAAGGTGACCTCGATTATCTCGGACATTAAAGCTCAAGATACTCTGATCGAAAACCTATTAATAGGGACTGAGTACACCAAGTTCGACCAATCGCTTCTAGACGAAGAGATTTCCGCTACTGATGCTTACCACATAAAAGTGGCTCAAGCTCTTCAACTGTTAAGAGTCGAATATGGATATGAAATCGAGTCTCGAAGATCTTCTGATGCCCTTTCTGATAATGAGAGAGCAGCTTCAAATTCGAACAAAACATGCTGTGAACACTCCAAGTCTTTTCCCATGCAGCCTTTTAGCCTGAAGATCCCAGCCCTAAAATGCGGAGATTTTTCAGGCGAGAAGGACAAGCACTCCTTTCGTTCCTTCCTGCAGGAGTTCAATAATGTGTATGGGGGGAGGAAGGACTTGTCACAAGCCGTTAAGTTGCAGTATCTCAAGTCCCATTTAAAGGGATATGCTCTCAGAGACATTGAGCATTTGACGGGTACGGATGAGAACTATGAAGTTGCCTTGTCCATTTTAAAAGAACATTATTTGGACAAGGCCTTCATTATTGATTCTATTTTCCATGAACTGGACTCATCTCCGCCTCTGGACGGGAAGCAACTTGAAACGGTCAGATCCTTTATTTTAAAGGTTCGGGCTCATCTAAAAGAACTCAAGGAGCTCGGGGTTGACCTCTTCCCAGAGGAAAGTTCTGGCTGCAAATTAATCAGCCATATATTAGTTGATAAACTTCCTCTCTCATTTTTAAGAGAGTTGAAGCTGGCGACTAAGGAACAATATCCGTCAATTAATCTGATTTTTAAGGAGCATAATCAGATAATTCAATCAATGCTGAGGTTTCGCACCTCTCAGACCTCAACTTCATTCTCATCAACTAAATCATCTTCTTCCAAAGGGAACTTCAAAAGGGAGAAGAGGAGACCCTCTGATCAGAAGAGTCATACTTTCAACACTTCAAAAGGTAGTGGCTCTCTAAAAAGAACTACTTTCTCTTCTGAACCTCAATCAAATTCTAATTCAAATTCGAATAATCAATCTTCAAGGGAAGTCAAGTGTAAGCTGTGCAATGGAGACCATTACCTCTCTGACTGCACGGTTTACGTAAACCCTAAATCAAAAAGGGACAGATGTGTGGCATTAAACATGTGCTGTAACTGTTCCAGCATAAAGCACATGGCAGATACATGCCCGGCTAAAACACTCAATTTAAAGTATCCTTGCTATAAATGTAAGAGCCGAAAACATCTAGCCGCTCTCTGTTCCGCTGGAACCACTAATCAAAACAGGGAGCATTCTCGTCAAGAAAATGCTGATGAAGGAAATAAAGCTGATGTTAGTAATCATCTTTGTATTAACACTGGGCAATCATCAGCTTCACATATTCTGCCTACAATAACCATAATAGCAAGGCACAATAACAAATCAGTTCCTATTCGCTCTCTTATAGATTTGGGATCACAGAGAACATATGCTGGCCCTAAATTGCTTACTAAACTCGGAATCAACTGTGAACAATTACCTATAATCAGAAATCCAATAAAAACATTTATCGGAGAAGAAGAACGTACATCGTACCTAGTCGACCTAGATATAAATTGCTGCTGCGATTCCTTCTTTAGAACCCCGGTTCTGGTCGACCCTTCTTTGGATGTTGGGTTTGCGGTTAAAGGGTTAGCATCAGCCATTAGTCGCATTTCGTTAAAATATAATGTGGCTGACAAGTCCTTTGTGGGCCCTTATGGGGATTCGGTCGATGACATCGACCTTCTTTTAGGTACTGACACTTTATGTCATATGAAACACTTCCAAATTATCGATTGTTTGGAAGGTAGTGCCATTCAGACTTGCTTTGGGTTGGTTCCTTTCGGCCCAGTGAATTCTTTTCTACTTCCTCATCAACAAGCCTTTCTATACAGAAAGCAGACTTCAACATCAACTCTTGATTTACAATCAAATCAGAAAGATTCATGACTATCCATGTCTGTCTCCTCGCTGCCAAAACACCTATTCCAAGCTTCTCCTAATCTCGTCAACTCGATCATTGACCCTCATCCTACTTACCCGGACGTTCTTAGCATTTCTTCAAATGAAATAAGTGCCGACCTGGGTTTGGAATATCTGTACAGCTTGGAGTCTTTGGGTATTCAGGAGGAGAAGGATTATGGTACCATCGATAAGGAATTTATCTCTAAATTCCACAATGCAATTGAATTTATCGATGGAAAATACCATATTGAAATCCCATGGATCCCAGAATTAGTGGATCAGGTCCCTTCGAATTATCGTATTGCTTTAAGTACGCTTAGACGAGTTAAAAATCGTCTCAGCAATCAAGGTCTTGATAAGGCCTACACTGATGTTTTTAAGGAACAGCTGAGATGTGGTATCATCGAAATCATCTCTGTTGATCCGAAGGAGTTCGATCGTTACATATGGATTCCCCACAGGCCTGTAATAAAAATGGCTGATCAGGTTTCTACTAAAATCAGGCCTGTGTTCAATTGCAGCCTTAGAACAAAAGGCGCTCCTTCTCTTAATCAAGCCTGTTACCCAGGCATCGACTTGTTGGTTCCTTTACTTCGTCTCCTTCTTTCCTTTAGGACCAACAAATATGTGGTTGTCGCTGACATCTCGAAAGCCTTTCTTCAAATCTATCTTAAACTTGAAAGCGATCGTAACAAGTTTTGTTTCTTCTGGGAAGAAGATGGCCGACTTGTTACTTATAGGTACGCGACAATCATTTTTGGCCTTGCGGTATCCCCTTTTATCTTAGGAGCCGTAATAAGACATCATATTAAAAGCAAATATTCATTCGATCTGGTCTCTCGGCTTCTGGTCAATAACTTGTATGTGGATAATTTTATCTACACTCATTCATCCCCTGATGTTTTGAGAGACATCTATTCAGCCTCAGTAGAAAGGATGAAGGAGGGTGGGTTCAACTTGTGTTCCTGGAACACCAACCACCCTGATCTAAAAGCTCAAATCAAAGACGATCAGATGCTTTCCTCTCATAATTGTGATGAGGAAAAAGTCTTGGGGTATCTCTATCATCCCGAAAATGATACCCTTAGATTAGCAGACTTTGACCTTACCTCAGTCGAATCAAAACGAGATCTTCTCTCCCAAGTAAACAAAATCTTTGATCCTCTTTCTTTTTTCCTTCCTGTAACCTTAAGGGGACGTCTGTTGATGAGGCGGACATGGGAGAAAGAAATGAGTTGGGATGACTCCATTGACCAGGATATAAAAGAAGATTGGGAGAAACTTCGTGCTGATCTCGACGACCTCAAAAACTTATCTTTTCAACGCTTCTGCTTTGAAGCATCAGCAAATTCAACTCTCAACATCTTTTGTGACGCAAGTTCACAATGTTATGGGTTTGCAGTCTACGTCACCGGTTCAGAAACTGTCCCGTCATTATTGTGGGCAAAATCTAAGGTGGCTCCTCTCAGAGGAAAAACACTTCCTTGTCTCGAGCTACTATCAGTTTATTTGGCTCTTAAGTGTCTTCCACAAATATTGACGGGATTGACAGAGGTTGAATTCAAGGCTGTCAACATCTTCTCGGATTCCCAAATCGTCCTAGCATGGGTAGCGGGAGGAGGTAGCAAAACAAAACAAATTTTTGTCAAAAATAGAATCCAAGATATCAAAAGCATGGTCTCCTCCATGAGAGATGACAATTTACTGCCTATCTCTTTTCACTACGTTAAAACGGATGAAAACCCTGCCGACTTGATAACTCGAGGGTTATCTCATCGAGAGTTTGTCAAAAAACTAAGCCTTTGGAAATTTGGTCCGAACTGGCTCCGCTACGATCAGGTTTACTGGCCCAATTTCAGCAGTTCGGGGGGAGGATTGGTGGACCCTTCTTCAACATTTATGGTCATACAGGCCCCACCTCCTCCTATCATCAACATTTCACGATATTCTTCTTTGTCAACATTGTTAAGAGTATGTTCTCTACTTTTCAAATTCGGTGTATCAACTCTTTCCTCAATCGAATGTGACAAAAAAGCTAGACTTTTCTTGTTAAAAGTCATGCAGCAGGAAAGCTTTTCTGTTGAACTTCGGTTTCTTAATGATGTTAAGTCGAACCCTGCTTCTGCTAAAACACCACCTGATTTGGTTTCTCGTCTCAACCTCTTTTTAGATGACTCAGGGCTCATCAGAAGTAAGGGCCGTCTATCTCGGACTAATTATTATTGTTTTGAGGTGGTGAATCCTGTAGTTCTTAGTAAATCACATCATCTGACCTTTCTCATCATTAAAGATGCGCATGTTGCCTGTAAACACCTTGGCATTCAGGCAACCCT
>JABUQX010051999.1:30000-32765 GCA_015478945.1 Trachelipus rathkii
ATTCTCAACATTTGACCTGGAACGGCTTAATAAAGACCCCCACACACATTCCGGGTCGTCTTAACCAATTCTTGAACACACTTGACCTATGTTTCACCACTAGTCCTTCTCTCTATAAATACACCACCTTCGCTCCTATTGGTAAATCTGACCACAACCTTATATCTCTTAATTTTAATACTTTCTCTCCAACGCTCCATCCTGCCCCTACGTTTCTCACACTTTAATCGGGGCCAGTTCAGGGCCTTGCGTCACAGCGCTTCTACGCCCAACTCGCAATTGGAATGACTGCTTTGACTCTGGTGACGCTTCGGTTTCTACCGATAAGGTGGGAGCTGTAATCGTTAATGGGATATGAGCAGGTTCATTCCTTCTTTGACTAAAATCTTTCTCTCCTCATAATCCGTGGTTCGATCGTGCTTGTTCTCTGGCCATTAAGGCTAGAGAGACAGTGCCTAGGGAAGTGTAAATTCCTCGTTCTCTATCACTCTCGCTAATTTTCATTCAGCTAAAAATCGTTTGCAGGGATACTCCTCAAACCTTGAACGGAGCTTTCATCAAACAAATTGCGCTAACCTCTAGGCTCTCCTACTGAAAATCTTTTTACAGCCTCTTGCCAAGAAAACACATCTCCTCCACCTGTAAATCTGCCTTACTCCTGCTGCTCAAGTTCTGATGGATGTATATTGTTCTCCAACTGAAAAGAATAAATCTCTTTGGTCTTCTCCTTTTCTTCTAACTCTCAATCCTGGAAGATTCTGGCATTCCTCCTCCTCCCTCCTTGTCCTCTCAAGATGCGGCTCTATACTTTGCCTGTGATTCGGGTAGATGGACTCCTGAAATCTAGCGTTAGGAAGGAGGGTGGCCCGGATGGCGTTCCCCTCGCCTTATTTTAAGCTAGCCACGTGCTGACGCCGCCCCTCGTTCAACACTTATATTCTCTTTGTCTCAAAATAACACTCCAGTCAGTGTTGGGCGCAATCAGCGATTCCGAAAAAGGAAGCCAAATTGCTGATCCTTCTAACTATTGCCCTATAGCTCTCCATTGCTATTCGGCCTAAGATCTTTGAAACGCCCTCCCTTTTAACATTTTAGATCCACTGGAATTATATTCACTTCTTTCGATCACGCCAGTACGGTTTCGGCGTTCAGGATTACTAACGTATTATATATCCTGATTTATGGTTTTCCGCCCTTAGGAACTACGGAGACTTGCGTGGTGGCGCTTGACATATCCCAAAGCATTTGACCGGGCCAGCGGCACGCGTCTCACCCTTCTCATCGCTGCTTCTTTTGGTTTCATCCTTCTCTTTAGCTTATTTATGGCTAGTTTTCTCTCAAATCGCTCCAATATCGGCTGTTGTTGTTGACGGGGCGACTTCTTCTTCTTTTTCTATTTAATTGGGTGTTTCCTCAGGGGGTTCTGTCCTATCTCCCACTTTAGTAACTTTCATTAATAATCTTCTCACCTGCACATCTGACTCTATCCATTCGTATGCCGATGACTCGACCCTTCATTCTTCAACTCATTTTAATTCGGCTCACCCCTTTCACTTCTAGAATTGCTTCTCGTCTTAATCTTTCCGATTTTATTCTCGCTGATCTGGATAGGATTTCCTTGTGAAATTTAATTCTTTAAAAACTCAACTTCTACAAATCTCCCTCTCTAAACACCTTCCAACTTTCCTATCTCTTTCGACGGTTCTCTCGTCTCTTCTGTTGTCAATATAAACATCCTTGGCCTTTTCATAAACAAAAATGTCTTGGAAAAAATCACGTCACTACGGTTGCTGGGCTTTGGCCTCAAAAGGAGTTCTGTTTGGACTGCACGAGACTTTTTCCTCTTCTCAGTTACTCCAGCTATACAAGGGCCTCATCCGCCCTTGTATGGAGTACTGCTCTCATATCTGGGGGAGGCTCTGGTTTCACCCGGCTTTTGAACAGGGTCGAGTCAAAAGCCAAAAGACTTATAAACTGTTCCGTACTTTCAACTTCTCTTGAACCTATATCTTTGCTGCGCGATGTAGATACTTTATCTCTTTTCTATAGGTACCACAGCGGCAGGTGCTCGAGGGAACTTGTCACTCGCGTACCACCACCACCTTTACGACGCCCTCGTAACACTAGGGGTGCTGTGTCTGCGCATGAGTTTTGTGTGGATATTGGTAACTCAGGCTAGTTCGCTGCGGTGCTTCCTTCTTTCCTGCCACCTTGTTCTGTGGGATTCTCTTCCATCTTCTGTGTTTCCTGCTGAATTTAATCTCCCTCACTTCAAAGCCTGCGTCTGTGCTCATCTGCGTAATTTGCGTTAAGTGTGAATTTCTGAGGCGTGCAACACCCCCTCCTTGAATAGGGCTTCGCCCGTGAGTGGTGGTGACAACTGTAAATATATAATATATATATATATATATATATATATATATATATATAACTATATATATATATATATATATATATATATATATATAACATATATATATATATATATACTTTGCTAATATTTATACATAGCAACCTTGTATATATATATATATATATATATAATATATATATATATGTATATAACCTTAGCAACAACTAATATATAACAACATATATCTTTCTTTCTGCTCTTGCTAATAATATATGCTGCTTATAGTAACAGTTATATATATATATATATATATATATATATATATATATATATATATATAATAACATATATATACTATATATATTTAACTATATATATATATATATATATATATATATTATATATATATATA
>JABUQX010052000.1:0-2500 GCA_015478945.1 Trachelipus rathkii
AAAGAGGAGATGATGATTGTAGTGTGTGAGGAGAATCCGCTTTGTGAAATCATGTTGGATGGTGAGCAATTGGAACGAGTATCCTAGTTTAAATATTTAGGTTATATGTTGGATGAAAAGGGAACGGATGATGCAGAATATAGTGGAAACGTTGTGAATGTAGGAAGGTGGCTGGTACAATTAAGTTCTTGGGGAATGTGAAGTCTGGAGTGCGCTAGGGTTCTGCATGAGTGTATGTTGTACCTTGTGTTATGCGTATGTTATGAACTTAGTATGAGTTAGGAACGAGCGCTTCAGTCTGTTCTGGTGGATAATTTTAGGAGCGTGTTAGACGATAAGAAATGAACGTGTTAGTGAGTTGTGTGGTGTGATGAAAGGCGTAAACGAGAAAATAAACAAGTGTGTATTGAGATAGTTTGGTCTTATGGAAAGGATGGATGGATGGTCGGTTGGTTAAACGGATGTAAAGTGGTTAGTTTGCTGAGAATTGACCGACTGGGAGACCAAAGAAAAAATAGAACGAGTCCGTAAAGGAATGTCTGAAGAGGAATGCGTTTGGCAAAGACCAGAAGATGCATAAATGTTATTGAATGGATGTTTTTTTGTGAAGTGGTATGGTTGTGGGTCTGACCCAGGGAATGAACCTTACACTAACGAGATACCATAGTGGAGACTTGTCGCAGTCTTGTAAAGCCGTAGAGTGGATTTTTTTTACTGCGACGAGCCCTAACTTACGTCATGCTCTTCTGCTTAACTATCCTATTTTCCGTGCATGTTACGCACCCCTACCCCCAATCTTGTGGGAGGATAAAGAAAGAATAAAATTTAAAAGAGAATTTGAAAAATTGTGTTTATGAAATTAATAATTAATTTTGAAAAGTTTTTTGGGAAAAATGTGTGAAGCTCTGTAAAAAAAAATTTTTTCTATTATTTTTTGTTTATTTTTTTTTTCAATTTGGTGGTTTGAATTTTCTTAATAATAATTTTGTTGGACTCTGGCTCCAAAATCCTGTCTCACAATGAAGGAAAAAGAAAAAAAAAAAAAAGAATTGGTAACTGCAACGCTTTGGAAATTTTTAACGGAATTTACAAACAAAATGAAAAAGTTTACTATAAGTACTAAAAGTTTTTAAGCTAACCATCGACAAAAGAAAAAAAAAGGGAAAAAATTGAAAGGGAGAAAGTTAATTGGACATTATATTGAAAGTATATTGCTTTCATACAACTTTCCAGTGAGGCAACTTGAAAGAAAGTGATTGTTTCTTTGACTATTGAATGATTGAACTGGGTGTTGACACCAAGGTTGCTTAATTAACTGAAGCAACAAAATATTTTTCAGAAAAGTTGGAGAATGAGAACTCTTTACTATAAAATAGAGGATTCAGGGTCGAAATAATTTAAAAATAATGGAGACTGATATGATTGAATTTTAATATGTCCTAGTCTGAACCGGCTTTACAGCCCTGGTTACCAACAAAATTTCACCCTAGTCCGACGGTGAAGAGAGTACGCTAAAGAACTCGCATCGCTCGAGATCACCGATTTATGACCAATGCTACCGGGATATATCAAAACTTCACAGAAACCCACTTTTTAGGAAAAGCCATACTCTTACCACAAGAGGCCCATACGATATTGTTCAACATTCATGTCAATATGCTTTTATTTTTATTTTTTTGTGAGTGGATGTACAGGGACCTCCACAGCACACAAGAATGCCGCTATACCGTGTTAGTGCAAACTAACGACAGGGGAAATCCCTAACGAAACGAAAGATGAACAAGGCTGAAATGGTTAGATTTATATAAGATGTTCAGTTCCACAAGGAAGGCCAAAAAAAAAAAAAAAAAAAACTATCACTACGAAAGCGAAGATGATTCGGATGAACGATTTGCTGAGGCGATGCTGAAGAGGTACAGTGAGCACATCAGGGAAAGAGCTTGCTTTCCAAGGGTCGAAGATGGCCACTGTGAAAGGACAATTGGAGGAGCATAAATTTGGCAGGTCGGGAAATCCCCCCTGCAACATAAGAACTCGACGGGTTGAGATGATGACCCAGACGGCACTCGAGCCCCCAGACCAACCTCCAGGTGTTTGACGTTCCGTAGCTTGGCGTCACAAGCATCCTTTCGACCAACGTATTTTGACGTTCCGCTAGTTTGGAAACCCCGACGTATTGTAATGGGGAAATCTGTAGCAAGGAAATGGCCCGGGTGCACAGCAGGAGGAAGGTATTGCCGCTTGGCCTCCCCATCGGCCCGTTCGTTTCCAGGAACACCCACATGGGAGGGAACCCAACAGAACTCAATGTTGTGGTTCTGCGCAGGCAACAAGCAGAGGGACTTTTGAATGGTAGAGACCAAGGGTTTCGGGTTGATCGGTCAAGCAACGCCTGGAGAGCGCTTCGAGAATCGGAAAAGATGGTATAGTTACCCCCACGGGTGATGGTACTGATTCTGTTCACCGCCATGGACACCGCTATCAGTTCAGCTGAAAAAAA
>JABUQX010052000.1:22500-27500 GCA_015478945.1 Trachelipus rathkii
TAACCTATATATATATATATATGATATATATTATATATATATAATAGTTATATATAAACCTATATTATATATATATAATAGTATATATATATATATATATAATATAATATATATATTATACGAATATAATGATAATTATATATCTAATATATTATATATATATATATATATATATATATATATATTATATAGTAGTTATATATATATATAACTATATTTATATATATATATATATATTATATATATAGTATATATAAGTAAGTTTGGATATTTCGGCACAGTCGGTTTATATGAAGATTTTCGATTAGCGATTACGCATGGTTCTAACGGGGCGGAGATCACCCTTAATCATTTTGGTATCCGAGTCTACGGCTGCAGTTGTATTGAGCAATCACCTTCTGAAGTGACACCATCATATAACCATATGCGTGATAGGGCGCGCTTAAAATATAAATATACTATATATATAATATATATATATATATATATATATATATTATCTATACTATTATAGTATATATATATCTATATATATATATACTATATAATCAGTAGTATGATATACATATACTATAGCTTTACTATAGTACATATATATTATAGTATATATATATATATATACTATATATATATACTATATATATATATATATGAGTTATAGTATAATATATATATATAATATATATATATATCTAACGTATATATAATATATATATATTTATATATATTATATAGGATTATATATATATATCTATATATAATCAGTATATATATATATATATATATATATATATATATGATTATATATATATATATATATATATATATCATATATATGTATATAGTATATACGTATATGGTATAGTATATAAACAATTTCTGGAGTAACATACGATATAATATCCTATATATACTATTATATATATACTATACTATATACTAATACTAATATATATATATATATTAGTACTAGTATATAATACGATTGGCAGGAAATGATGTTAGAATGGTGGAGAATCGGAGATCGAGTTGCGAGGGTGCCCATTACCTATTATATGGGCGGATGAATTTGGTTCTTGGTGTGGCGAATCTTGAAGAGAGTCGTGAGCGGATTGGTAGCAGAAGATTTTGGGCACGGGTGTGTAAAAAGGAGGGGCTTGAAAGTAAAAGCCGTGGAATAAGAGTAAGGTTATAGGTTGTGAGTGAGGACCACTCCTCAGGTGTGAAGTTATGGTTAGCATGGTGAGTCAGCACTGAACAAGTGTTGAGTTTTAGAATTATTTAGGGTATATGTTGGACTGAGAAGGGAAGCAGACGCCATGCAGGCAGTGTAGTAAGGAAAAGGTGTTGTGAATGGGAGGAAGGGTCGGCTGGTGGCCAATTAAAGTCGTCTGGTGAATGTAAACGGGACTAAAGTCTTGAGTGTGCTAGGGTCTTTACATGAAGGGTATGCTTTGCTACCTGTGTATTGTATAGTACGTGAGGACTATGTCTGGAATAACGAAGCGTAATAGGATCGTAAAGTTCAATGTGTGTCGAGCATGACAATCTTAGGGGTGTGCTAGGTTTGTGAGAAGAATTGATAAAGATGAGGAATACCAAGGCTTAATAAAGAGAGTTATGTGGTGGGAAGAAAGGGGCAAATGAGAGAATAAATGAAAGTATCGTTAGATGGTTTGGGCATATAGGAAAGGGATGAATGATAGTCCGGTTGGTCTAAGGCGGACTGGATATAGTGGGCGAGTGTGTTGGGAACCCGCACCGGCCTGGGGAAGACCGACAGAAAAAAAGTGGACTTGAGTCAGCCAAACAGGAAGTGTTTGAAGCGGAAGAAATGATGAGTTTGGTAGAGGCGAGAAGAAAGGTGTCTAAACAGAAGTGAATGGCGGGGGATTGTGAGGGGCGGTATGATTGTGGGCGCACACCTGAGGCCAAGGGAATGAGACCCTTACATTGAACGATCTCCCAGTAAGCGTGTAGCCGGAGTCCATCCGCGTCCCTATGACACAGCTTCTAAGGGTGGATTACCTTTCTGACTCGGCGATGTGAAGTTCTCAGCCTAATTAGATGTACTATCTGAGGGGCGCGGTAAGAGTGGACTTTCTTATCGAACTTCGTGTCCGGATACTCTTCCGCTGACTGCGCCTTCTTCTTTTCGCGATGCTCGTCGACGGCGCCTTACTCCACTATTCTTGGGAAATAGGAAGGAAGATAAAGAAGAAAGAAAGAGATATATATTTATAATTAATATAAATAATGCTGACAGTACGTATGAAATATATCATAATAGCATATAGGTATATATAGTAGTAATATTATAAGTAGTATATTATACCATGCTATAGCTGCATCTATGATCCATAGATCATACTTCACATATACACATAATCATATAGTAAGGCAGTACATATATGTATATAATATGATGAATGAAGTTAAAACCCTGTCGTTGATATTAGGAATCTATTTAGTTTTGATATTTAATATACAAAAAAGCTGATAGATACAGGCTTTCTAGGATAAATAGTGGTATAGTACCAAGTCAAAGATACAAATGATATACATATATATTATAGAATATAGTATATCAACATATAGTATTATTATATAGTATAGTAATATATATATATTGTATCATAGTATATAGTGGATATAGCTATCTATAACTAATATATAATAATATATTAGTAGTATATATATAATATAGTGCGGAATTTTGAGAATTAAAATATCATCGATTTTTTGCTTTAACATATGTGACAATTGATTCCCATAAATATAATAGCAATACATAGCTAAAATATCTATCCAACTCCCTCTCAGTCAATACTGAATGCATATGATCATAATATATATTCATATATAATACCTAACCTAGTATTACTATAATATATATTTATAATAGCTAAGTATATATACTTATATATATTATATATATATATATAATATATATATAATTATATATATATATATATACTTATAGTATATATTATATATATATATTCTAGAGGGAGAGTGTAAGCTCATTCCAAAGAGAATGAAATTACCTCCCATTGGGGATGCAGAGTGTTAAGGTGAGCTGGGTAACATCCAACTCTAGTACGCAATGGTTCGTCAGTCTCGCGCCTAATTCACACAGCAGGTATAGTTTAGTACATATTTGATTTTCAAACTCCTTTTTGCTTTTCTTTACAAACAAACACTCTCCTTTTCCACAGTCACACTCTTTTATAACAAGTTTTAAAATGTCGACCTCAAATGTTGATTCTGAGGAGTCAATAGGGTCGGTTTCCAAAGGATAGCTACCCGTTCATTCCTCTCCATCATCGCTTGTGAGTTTGGGATATCTGATGGTGGGATTGATGCCGTCAAGATTCTACCGTTTTCTCCGGTACACTTTCTTCTTCTTCAAAAATTTCTGCAAAATTCACGGTTTCTATTCAACTTTCTACTTTGTTGAACACTACTTCACTTCTTCAGGAGATCACCTCTTGTTCTTGACAGAAAAATAGAGATTGAGACTGATCTGATAGCTACCGTACGTGGCTCAATCGGTAGAGTCACAGAGTAGCATGACAGGGCCCCGGGTTTGATCCGCAAGTCCGATGCCTAAGAAGATAGAAATTAAGCCTTAGAGAATTCCCCTCCTAGAATAGGGCTATGCGCCGTGAGGTGTGAACTTTATCAATAAAAAAAGAGAAAAAACGATACTCTGTTCCCTAGTACTGTCTCAACCCTCAATTCTTATTTAAAGGCTGGTGTTGTAAGTTTTTGTGGCACGAAGTTGTCCTATTCTCGTGTTCCTAATTGGAGTCTTGCAAATTTAATACCTTGTGGCTAAGGTTCTCTTGCCACTCTTTTACTAAATTCATCTCTTCAATTTATTTATCTCTTATGTTTACTTAATCTCTATCCGAAATTCTTTAACACTCTAAACTCCAAAATGGAATATATTCTATCGACTTCTCCCTACTCCGAAATCATCACTCTTTTATGATTTCAACGTTCCCTTCCATCAGTGGTTTTCCTCTGAGTTCTCAAGATGTAGCTGGTGAACTATCGCTCACACTTCTTTAGCCACAACAAACAATCTTTCGAGCAGATGGTGCATCTTAAACTTCTAATTCTTCTTTTAACCTTGTGTGGCCGCTTCTCTGTGAGTTCCGTGGTGGGTCCTGTACATTGACGCAATCCATCTTTTTATAATGCGAACTCTTTCCTCTTCTGTGTTCTTCCGATGATCTTATTTTTTGTATCCTGTACGATAACTTTAACTCTTCAGAGGGAATTTCACTTCGGAGAGGAAGCAACTTTTGACAATTCAGTGCTGTTAATTAGTCAGACCTGTTGCCAAACTTCTTGGATATCCCTTGCAATTATTACTGCTTCTGCGAGAATAATGTCTCTTTGTGCTCAGAACTCATTGCTGATCTGCTTCTCTCTGTCATGGAAGTGTAGATTCAATTCACTTTCCCCTTAAACTAAAACTAATAAACCATGGTTTAACTCTGTTCTCGTGCTGCTTGCTGCAGGAACTCTGCCTCCAGGAGTTACAGTCTTCTTCAGACTCCAAAAACTCATGATGGTTATGTTTCCCTTCGGAATTGTGCAAAATCTGTTTTCCGTAACTGAAATCTCTTTTTTTCCAAATAGGAAAAGCAACAACTTTTCTGGCTATTTTTTCTCACGCTTCTCACAATCTTTCTGGCTATTCTTTCTCACGCCCTTTCTGGCATTTTCCCTCCCCTCCCACTCTAAGAAATACCAACTCTAACTTTGCTCCTTCCCCTCTCCCTCAAATAGTTTCTTCCTACAGTAGCTACGATGTCTTCCCTTCTGCTGAAGTTGAATTCTTTGCAAAACCGTTTCTGTTTCCAATCTTCCTTTCTGCTGGAGTTGAATTCTTCGCAAAACAGTTTCTGTTTCCAATCTTCCCTTCTGCTGAATTTGAATTCTTTGCGTAAATAGTTTCTGTTTCCAACTTCCCTTCTCCTGGAGCT
>JABUQX010052000.1:30000-32500 GCA_015478945.1 Trachelipus rathkii
TATTTCAAATGGTCGCTAAGTGGGTTTGAACCCTTACCTTGAGAATGGTACTCCAGAGTGTTACTTCGAGACTACGATTTGGCCTAACAAGGAAACCCAATCTTTTTAAACCTCTGAAAGCTTTAGCTTCCCAAAGGAGCGAAAGGCGTGTCCTTGGACACCTACCTCCGACGGCCCTTCCCCGCCAACACTCGGTCAGGGGCAACACTGGGTAATTCTTTAACGCGGACTATTATTAAGATATTCAAGATAATTTGTGGCAATAAACAGCAACAATTATTTGTATACTTTCAAATGGTGCCTGAAGGTGGTTTGAACCCTACCCTTGAGATGGTACTCCAGAGTGTTACCTCGAGAACACGATTGGCTAAAAGGAAACCCATCATTTTACCTCTGAAACGTTAGCTGCCCAAGAGGAAAGCCGAAGCGCGTGTCTTTGGACACCTAATCCTCACGACGGGCTCCCCGCCAACACTCGGGTCAGGGGCAACACTGGGTAATTTTTCACCGGACATTATTAGATATTCAAAGATGTTTGTGCAATAACGCAACAATTATTTGTATATTTCAAATGGTCCTAAGTGGGTTTGAACCTTACCCTTGAGATGGTACTCCATGAGTGTCTACCTCGAGACCACGATTGGCTAACGGAAACCCATCATTTTACCTCTGAAAGCTTAGCTTTCCAAGAGGAGCGAAGGCGTGCTTGGACACCTTAACCCTCCGACGGGGCTCCCGCCAACACTCGGTCAGGGGCAACATTGGGTATCTGCCTCCCTCTCCAACCCCCCGCGACCATTATTAGACTATTCAACGATCATCCTTGTGCGCAATCAACGCACAATTATCTTCGTATACTTTCACATGGCTCCCTACAGTCGCGGTTGGAACTTACCCCTTGAGACTGGTACTCCCGAGTGTTACGGTCGTAGACCACCGATTGGCTTAAACAGGAAACCCATCATTTTACCTCTGAAAGCTTAGCTTCCCAAGAGGACGCGAAGGCGTGTCTTGGACCACCAACCTCGATCGGGCCTCGTCCGCCACAAACTCGGGGTCAGGGGCAACCTTGGGTAATTTTTTAACGCGGACATTATTAGCATATTCAAGAGATATCTGTGCAATAACGCAACAATTATTTTGTATATTTCAAATGGTCCAAAGTGGGTTTGAACCCTTAACCTTGAGATGGTACTCCAGAGTGTTACCTCGAGACCACGATTGGCTAAAGGGAAACCTCATTTTAACTTGATAAGCTTAAGCTTTCCAAGAGGAGCGAGAGGCGTGTCTTGACACCTAACTCCGACGGGCTACCCGCAACATTACAAATGCAATTGTGCGTTTATCTGCACAAATATGCTTTTGAATATCTAATAATGTCCGTTTAAAAATTACCCAGTGTTGCCCTGACCCGAGTGTTGGCGGGGAGGGCCCGTCGGAGGTTAGGTGTCCAAGACACGCCTTCGCTCCTCTTGGGAAGCTAAGCTTTCAGAGGTAAAATGATGGGGTTTTCCTTTTTTCGCAATCGTCGGTCTCGAGGTAACACTTCTGGAGTACCATGCTCAAGGGTAAGTCTCAAACGCACTTAGACATTTGAAGATATACAACATTAATGGTTGCGTTATTGCATCAAATATGCTTTGAATATCTAATAATGTCCGGTTAAAAATTACCCAGTGTTGCCCCTAGACCCGAGGGTTGGCGGGGAGGCCCGTCGGAGGTTTGGAGTCCAAGACACGCCTTCGCTCCTCTTGGAAAGCTAAGCTTTCAGAGGTAAAATGATATTGGGTTTCCTTTTAGCCAATCGTGGCCTCGAGGTAACACTCTGGAGTACCACCTCTCAAGGGTAAGGGTTCAAAACCCACTTAGGACCATTTGAAAAATACAATAAATTGTTGGCGTTTTTATTGCAGGCAAATATACTTTGAATATTCTTAATAAAATGTCCGGTTAAAATTACCCAGTGTTGGGCCCCCCCTGACCGCGATGTGTGGCGGGGAGGCGTCGGAGGTTTAGGTGTCCAATGACACGGCTTCGCTCCTCTTGGGAGCTAGCTTCAGAGGTAAAATGATGGGTTTCCTTTTAGCCATTCGTGGTCTCGAGGTAACACTCTGGAGTACAATCTCAAGGGTAAGGGTTCAAACCCTTAGGACCATTTGAAATATACAAAAAATTGTTGCGTTTATTGCACACATATCTTTGAATATCTAATAATGTCCGGTTAAAAAATTAACCGCCAGTGGTTGCCATGCCTCGACCCGAGTTTGGGCGGGGAGGCCCGTCGGAGGTTAGGTGTCCTAGACACGCCTTCGTCCTCTTGGGAAGCTAAGCTTTTCAGAGGTAAAATGATGGGTTTTCCTTTTAGCCAATCGTGTCTCGAGGTTAACACTCTGGAGTACCACTCAAGGGTAAGGGTTTCAAACGCCACTTAGGACGCCATTTGAATATACAAATACTTGTTGGCGTTTATTGGCACAAATATCCTTTGAATATATATAAT
>JABUQX010052001.1:0-2500 GCA_015478945.1 Trachelipus rathkii
AAGAGAATATACCCCTATAATATATAATATTATATATATATATAATATATATATAATATATATATATTATATTATATATATATATATATATATATATATTATATATATATATATATATATAATATATATATAATATTTATATATATATATTATAATATATATATATATATATTATATTATATATATTATATATATACTATTATATATTATAGATATATATATATAATATATATATAATATATCATAAACCATTTAGTTTAGGGCAACCTGGTTGCTTCCATAAACTCTATTAGTATAGGGCTTACTGTGGGCTAACAAAATTCATAATCAGGTTAGGCCCTACTAGTAGGCTTTTAGGTCTAGGCTAGGAAAGTTTTGCTAGTCCAACACAGATTTACTATAATATATATAATATATATATATAATATATTATATATTAATATATATATAATTATAGTAATAATACTATTAGTCTATATATATATATATATATTATAGGAATATGTTAGTTTAAGTCACTAACTATATTTAGATTGAAAATGCCTTCAGTAAAATTAAAAGAATATCAGCAGATAAGGTGGTAAGGAATATTCTTGTTTTTTTTTTTTTTATAAAAAAAACTTACAAACCTGAAGAATATTCCATACCATACCTTAATATGCTGAATCTTTTAATTTAACTAAAACGCATTTCAATATATAATATATATATAATAATATATATATATATATACTATATATATATTATATATATATATATATATATATATTATATATATAGTATATATATATTATTACTTATAAAATAATATATATTTATATATATATTGTAATGTTAAATATTGCATAATAATCGCAATTATATAAGATGTTAAAGAAAGAACAAATAATGAGAATGGGTAAAGAATTAACTGCCTTCTCTGGATTGAAACCTACCCGCATGTGCGCGTGAGGGAACAATATGCCCAGTGCTATAATCGATTGAGACCATGCCCCAAACGAATAAAGTTGGATTCACATGAACAATTATAAAGCAAACCGAGTTCGCGTCAAGGCGGACATCAACCAGGTGTCCCAGCCTGTCCTATTTTTCGTTCTTTATATTTTAGATGTTAAATATTGCTAATAATCGCAATTATATAAGATGTTAAAGAAAGAACAAATAATGAGAAGGTAAAGAATTAACTGCCTTCTCTGGGATTGAACCACCGCATGTTGCGCGTGAGGACAATATGCCCAGTGCTATAATGATTGAGCCATCCTCCAACCCAATAAAGTTGGATTCAAGAACAATTATAAACAACGCGAGTTTCCCGTCAAGGCGACATCACCAGGTGTCCATCCTGTCCTATCTCTCGTTCTTTATATTTTTTTAGATTTTAAATATTGCATAATAATCGAAATTGATATAAGATGTTAAAGAAAGAACATATAATGAGAAGGTAAAGAAATTACTGCCTGTCTCTGGGATTGAACCACCGCATGTTTGCGCGTGAGGACAATATGCCCAGTGCTATATGATTGAGCCATCCTCCAACCCAATAAAGTTGGATTCAAGAACAATTATAAAGCAACCGAGTTCCCGTCAAGGCGACATCACCAGGTGTCCAGCCTGTCCTATCTCTCGTTCTTTATATTTTTAGATGTTAAATATTGCATAATAATCGCAATTATATAAGATGTTAAAGAAAGAACATATAATGAGAAGGTAAAGAATTAACTGCCTTCTCTGGGATTGAAACACCGCATGTTGCGCGTGAGGACAATATGCCCGGTGCTATATGATTGAGCCATCCTCCAACCCAATAAAGTTGGATTCAAGAACAATTATAAAGCAACCGAGTTCCGACAAGGCGACATTACCAGGTGTCCCAGCCTGTTGTATCTCTCGTTCTTTATATTTTTAGATGTTAAATATTGCATAATAATCGCAATTATATAAGATGTTAAAGAAAGAACAAATAATGAGAACTTTATTGGGTTGGAGGATGGCTCAATCATATAGCACTGGGCATATTGTCCTCAAGCGCAACATGCGGTGGTTCAATCCCAGAGAAGGCAGTTAATTCTTTACCTTCTCATTATATGTTCTTTCTTTAAAATCTTATATATTGCGATTATTATGGCAATATTTAACAAATCTAAAAATATAAAGAACTGAGAGATAGGAACAAAGCTGGACACCTTGGTGATGTTCCGCCTGACGGGAACTCGGTTGCTTTATAATTGTTCTTGAATCCAACTTTATTGGGTTGGAGGATGGCTCAATCATATAGCATCGGGCATATTGTCCTCACGCGCAACATGCGGTGGTTCAATCCAGAGAAGGCAGTTTAATTCTTTACCTTCTCATTATATGTTCTTTCTTTAACATCTTATATAATTGCGATTATTATGCAATATTTAACATCTAAAAATATAAAGAACGAGAGATAGGACAGGCTGGACACCTGGTGATGTCGCCTTGACGGGAACTCGGTTGCTTTATAATTGTTCTTGAA
>JABUQX010052001.1:5000-7500 GCA_015478945.1 Trachelipus rathkii
TGTCCCAGGAGGAAATTGTTAAGGAAGGTTTTTTTGTATTCGTCTTTGACCGCTGCTATTTAAAAGTTAAACCTTTAATTAGTTAAGTAATAACTTAATTTAAATATTTAATTGTTGTTATTTCAACCTTGGTATACACAACAGTTTTTTTCTTTTTTATTAAATGTATTATTTTTTTTAGTTGTGTTGCATAACATTTATGTTCTCGCTTGGATATTATAAGTTATTTCTTTGTGCTCTACTTATTAATTAGGCCAAATTCTGAACAAGAGGCTTAACGTTGTGACTTATAATTATTATTGGTATTTTGCGCTTATTCCAGTATATATATATATATACTATATATATATATATATATTTAGTATAATATATATATATTATATAATATATATATATTATATATATATATATATTAATGTATAATATATATATAATATATATATATATATATGATTATAAGTAATATTATATATATATATATAGTATATATATCTATATATATATAATTATAATATATATATATTATATAATTATATATATACATGTATACTACATGTATAATGTGATAATAATTATATATATTTATATTTTATATATATATATATTTATATATAATATAATAATTTATATATATATACTATATATAATTATATACTATATATATATATATATATATATATAGTATATTATATATATATAATATATATATATAGGGTGTGATACATAGAAGTAAGGGAAGCATGCTTCCTACTATTATGTATTATAGATAATTTCAACAATTGAAATAAATCAATTTTAATCATAAAATTAATTATTAGCAATTAATCAATTCTATTTTCTAATTTTTTATTTGATTCTTAATCACAAATAGTGTTGAATACGATGTATTGTTTACCATTCATTGTGTGGGCAGATCGGAATTTGATGAGAGAGAGAGAGAGAGAGAGAGAGAGAGAAGAGAAGAGAGAGAGAGAGATTGAGAGAGATGAGAGAGAGAGAGAGAGCGAGCGAGGAGAGAGAGCAAAGTGTAGATGATCTGAGGAGAAGAGAGGAGAGAGAGAGAGAGACGAGAGAGAGAGAGAGAGGAGGAGAAGAGAGAGGAAGAGAGAGAGAGAGAGAGAGAGAGAGGAGAGATTGAGACCAAATGTAATCTGACTCAATATTAAAAGTAAATTACAAATAGGATTCCTTTAAGATATAAAGCAGATCCTTTTCCGCTTGATTACTCTTATTATTCTTTTAACACTATATATATTATTATATATATATTGTTTATATATATATATTATTTATTATATATATTTATATATTATGATATATATTATATATACGTATATATTATATATATATATATTTATGATAATTTATTATATTATATTTATTATTATATTATATTAGTATAGTTGTTATATATATATATATATACTATATTATATATATATACATATATATAGTATATATAATATATATAATATATTATATAGTAATATATTAATATAAATTATAGATATAAATTATAATTATAAATATAAAATATAATATAAATATATATATAATATTTATTTTTAAATTTATATATATATATAGTATTATTAATATTATATTAGTATATATATTATATATATATATATATATATACTATATATATATTTATCTATATATATTATATAATATATATATGTAGTATATATATAATATATATATATATATTATATTATTTGGAAATGGAAATAGTTTAATAAACACCCTTTGTACTAGTTTATAAATAGACGATAAATATATTTCCTGTTTTAATTTTACTCCTTTAATAATAATTTTTGCAACAAGGAGAAAGATGAAGTTTAATACAAGCTCATTTTTAACTATATATTTATATGTATATTTATATATTATATATATATAAATATATATATATATATTATTATATATATATAATATATTATAGTATTTAGTAATATTTTATCATAGTTTATATAGTATATATATATTAGATGTATAGTATATATTATATATATATATAGTTATAGTATATATATATATATTAGTATATATATTATATATATATACTATATAGTAATATATATAGTAATAATATATATAGTATATATATTACTATATATATATATATATATATATTATAAACATTATAAGATATATTACTGAAAATTATCTCCTTTATAAACTAACTTTCTCTCTTTGGAAATAAAATTTATTAAATCAATTAAGAATAATATTTTCTTCCATTTTCTTCTAAAGTTCAATTTCTAATCTGTATAGGGAGAGCAAGATAAGTAATAATCAAGAAAAGAAAATAATTATGTGCAATTTCAGTGACAATGGAGAGCTACTTAATTAAGGAACGTTTTGTTATTCTTTTTTAAATTTTTTTTGTTCTTCCCTGTGAATTCATGAAGCTTAGGATTCGATTAAATTTCGTTTTCCAATACATGATTTTAATTTCCTATTTGACTTAAAATTTGTTTCCTTAGTTTAGTAATTT